>JBBPNN010001167.1:0-11551 GCA_038090935.1 Hortiboletus campestris
CTAGCCACGTAAAATGCGATTTGGTCCAACATCTTCTTCCAAGCCTGTTCCGTGACTTCTGCATCGTGGTCCCCCGGAGCCTGTAGTACTGGATCCAGTTTGAGCACCACCACCAAGTCCTCAACTCAGAACGCATCGGGCTCCGGGCCACATACACCGGAACCACAACGCTCCACGGAAGGGCGGCTCGCGAGGTCGTTCACCGCCAACCTTTCTCTGTCCTGTTAGGTATGGGTCAGAAATTAATATAGCATTGGTGGAACTTGCACTCACAATCAAACAACCTTTTCCTGCGAACGGGACGTGTGTCTCGAAACCTGCATCCCACTGAATCCTCTCTGTGTGTTCTGGGAACCCCACCGAAGAATTCACGAATCTTGACTGAAATCCGATGTAAGGTTAGAATATTGCATCGCAAACATACATACGGGGTCGTTTCCATCAGACACTGTCTGTGATGGCCCTGCAGCGACACATGGACGTTCTGCCAGATCCATCAGCCGTTGTACATGCTGGACCTAAAGACTGGGATGATGCCCCAGACCCCATGTTTTTTAATTCTGATTTCCAGAGGTATCTTGCCAACACCTGGGCCAACTTCCAATCAGACAAGAAAGATAAGGGGAAGCCATGGATTTTTGAACTCCAATGATCTACTGAAAGGTTGGGAAGAGTTTCAAAGTACTGTTTTCATTTTACCATTCATCTACCATGCTCTGTTTTCTTCTTTCCAGACTACACTATGACAACTGGACTTATCTCATTGTATCCCATCCTCATCTTATGATTTTCTCTTTTCTATCCAGTCTACTTTAACACCTGCCTACTTGGCCATATTCAAGGTGACTTATTCTTTTCATACTACATTCCATTTCTTGGCTTACAAGCTAGTCATCAAGAAGGTTCAGTTAGTTCTAGCGCCTCTTTGTTATGGTTTTCCTATTATTTCATCTTGTATATCTTTTCTGTTTTCCCCAACAAGTACATGGTTTCCTCAGCATATTCTGGACTATGTAGGCTTTCGACTTATTTCTTGTAAATCCAATAAACCCTATATTTGTTGTTCTTGAACTTGTTCTTTCTTCTTCTTGACAATTCTTCAGACAGCTAACTTTTTGGCTGATTTTCTTATATCAGCCTTATAGTTTCTTTTCTCCATTAGTCATAGGTGATGTGTCTTTTTTACCTAAGCATTGTTCTACATTCTACTAAGTTCCATGATGACATGTTTCTTAGTATTTATATTCTGGCTGCATGTACTATAGTCTTCATACTTGTTCTGTGCAATTATAGCTTACTCTTGTGTCCTAACATCCAATTGGCTTAGATCCTCATTTCCTTGACCTTTGAATTTTAGTCCTTCTTTCAAAGGATCCTTTGCAGATATTGAATCTCTTCCTGAGTACCTTTTGCAAGGTACTGTACATCAAGATCAATCTTACCTTTGATTACAATAGATAAAAGACACAAGTAAAAAACTTCACCAGCAAAGGGGGGAATAGTGTACATGTGTCCAATGGCCTTACTGTATACTGTTGATGAACCTTCCAGACAGCCCTAGTCTTGTTCCAGACAAATTTTGTGGGAAATTCCTAATAGAGGTAGTTGTATGTTCCAACAGCAATAAGGTCAGGATCTTGATTGGCCTTGAATCATCCAAGCAGCTAAGTGTCCTTTGGATTATTGACCACCTCCTCAATCTGAGCATCAGTATGAAAAACAGCACATTGTTGACCAGCAAGATGAACAGGCAGACAATATACAGCTGGCCACTTCTTGATCCAAGTCTTGACCACCATTTTGACGGACACAATTCCTCAATCCTTGATATAAATTAGCTCTTAGTGTTTTTTTCATTGTTGGCAACCCAGGTAAGATTGCATTTGTCAATGGATGCCCAGGCATCACAAACCAACCACTGGAAGAGTCTACCACCTTTGAAAAAATTCTGTGGCTCTATATTTGCAGGGTGTATATGGAGTCTATAGGCATACCAGAGCAGTTGGATAACCTTCTTGGAGGGTGTTGATTATCAATATGTGGCTGCTGCAAGGGAATGTCTAAATGCCAGTCCTCCTCTTCATGTGGAACAAATAAAACATAGTGAAGAGGAAGATAGGAGGGATGGAGATTGCTGATATGATGTAGACTACAATCAAAACATTGGATATATTTGAAGTCATTGAAGCAACAGAAGGGGAATGACAATGGGAGGGAAGGGAGCCAAGAATACATTGGTCACATTCAGCCCGACAACCAGCAGTCCATGCATGTTGAGGAGAGGTTGGAGGAGAAGCCCTAATGTTTGAAGTTACATTACAAAAAATAAACATGATACTATAAAATATGACTGACATGGGATCCAAACAAAAAAAAAAAAAACTGCTGCCTCACAGGGACAGCAAAAAGATACTGAGTTATTGGACAGCAGAGTTGCAGGACAGGAACCAGAGACTTTGGAACTTTACTCATCGTTCCTAGCTAGCCAGCACTACTTCATAGGTGAAGTATTGACCATGTAATGTTATGGATAAATCACACAAATCCACACAGGTTACGACCCTGGAACGTTCCTACACTGCAATATGGAAATGCCAATGACACAGCAAATATCCATTTTGATTCCCTGATGTGAAAACACAGGGTAATCTGGTGGATATGAGCGGTAGGAACAGTGCAATGTTAAACTATGCTTTAGATCTGGATCATATTCCCAGGGCAATCATGTAGCCAATGGTAATTTAAACCCCTACAATGTTACAATCAGTATATTCCCATACCCCTATGTTCGTTGGACTTATCGTTTTCCACGTATCCCAACAGACAATTCTTGCCCTTCACCCTTATCTCGTGCTACTTACTCATTCTTGCTTCCGATTCACACACAAGACTTCTCATCTTCTCCCTTCTCACACTTCTATGTTTGACCTCTTCACAGAAGCGTTCGATCACGCTTCCCTTCCATTCCTTGATCCACATGTTCATGCTTCTCTTCCATTCTGCCACACTATGTGTTGGCCTCATGTGTTTCATCTCTATTGCTACCCTATGCCCTATTCCCCTTTTACTACCGGTTCGTTAGATATGACCACAACATGTACATACCTCCAGCAGGTACTTAAGGCTCGATGCCACCACCAGAGAACTCCAGTCTAGTTCTCTTGGTGCTTTCCCCTCAAGTGCTATAAGAAGGACTCTTTTGGCCTGACAAGCCTCATCTCTACACTTCCTTTCCTGAGTCCAAGTAATTTGTTGGCAACCTAAGGAGCTATGCTCTTAAGGGTTGTTTCATACAAGGGCAATGCTTTGACCCTAGCTCTGGGTACTCATTAAACAAACACTCAGAAAGTGAAAATAATCCTAAAAGAAAGAAGTAGTGTTGTCAGTCATGCATGCACATGAAAACAATGAAATGAATATATGAAATACCAGGAATAGGATTGCTTGTTGTAAATGTAAGTATGAACATGTGAGAAAAGAAAGAGCAGAACATACGTCAGCACCAGGATACAGATTTTGATCAGTGATCAGATCACTATCAGATCAATAAATTTTGTACATAAAATGATCAATTCAGTTGAACTGAACTCACCCTAATTGACTCAAAACTTGATTGTGATTGAAACCCAATTTTCTTCAGATTTTTTTGAAGGCTGTATGTCAAGTGGAGCTGACTGCAGCAGGGAGTAGCAGGGAAATGGATAAGGACTTGATTACATGATCGTGTGTGCACGCAGTGTGGCAACTGTGTGAGAGTGAACTCCCAAAAAAGGCTGTGTATCAATGGACAACAGTTTTCGTGCTAGCTGAGCCACAAGGTTTTTGAGGATAAAAAAGGAAATACATGTGGCAAAATATGTAGTACTGATGGACCCAACATTCTGCCTGCACCCAACACACCCAACTGACTACAACATTGTCAAAAGACCTGACATACACATCAGCCTTGGCATGTTTGTCCCCCTTTTTCACCTGTTCTCCGCTCATTCACTCCACTTTCCCAGGGGTTATCTGCTAACTTTTTAGACTAGTTTTTCACCTATTGTGCCTTTGGCACAAGAAGGCAGTACAAATGATTAGTAAGGCTGTGTGTGATCAGTACAGTATGATCAGTAGTGGGGTGGTCAGTAATTGTAGTCAGTAACTGTGATCAGAGTGTGATCAGTATCATCATTTATTTAGAATATAATAAAAGTACAAAGAACTCAAATGAAACACAATACAAAAAGTGAAGGGTATTCAAAAAATCATTCATTTAGTACATTCCTAAGCACATCAGTAAACACTACATTTGTTGTTTTGTTGGTATTTTGATCAAGAGGAAATGCAACCTTGAGATTCCTTGGATTTGTACATCTAGAAAGTGCCACACACAATTGTCCATGAGAAAATACTGGTGTATGTAAAATCCAATCCAACATGTTTGACACTTTGTCCTTGAGCTTTATTTATTGTCATGGCATATGCAAGGCGAACAGGAAATTGTAGATGTCAGAGTGGAATAGTGAATTCATCTTTGTTGGCATCAAGAGCAATTCAAGGAATGAAGACAATATTGTCATCACCACCTTGTACTCCTTGATTTTCCTGCCTAAGTACATGACATTGAAGGACACGTCATGTAGAGCTGATCAAGAGCATCTGTGTACCATTGTACAATCCATGTTGGGGATCCAAGTTTCACAAAAGCATAAGAGGTGCACCAACTTTCAATTTCAGCTTATGAAGAGGAAAGGCAGAGGGATCAAGTGTATGTAGAAACTCTGGAGGGATATATGCATACTCTTGCTCAGTAACTGAGTCTGCACTATCATAGACTATCTTGTCACCAGGCAGAGATGTGAGAATGGTAGTGTTGATATCATTAACATCTACATTTTTTGCAGAAAGGATTGTGCGATCCAAGAAGTATCTATTAGGCAAAGGATGATTTTGAGTTGGATCAAGAAGTCCTCCATATAATGCAGTAATCATGGATTGAAGATCATTTTCACAATGCATGTATTGAGGAAGAACAATCTCATTTTCAGCATTGACACCATGTCCAGCACCAACTTCTAGTAACCATTCTGCAAATCACCTGCACTTTATATTTTGATCCAAGCGCATGTTTGTACAAAGATGGTGAAGCTGAATTTGTTGCCAAAGGTGAGATCTGCATAAAGTTGCACCAACTATTTGCTCTCTGGATCCATGTGGAATTACAGGAAGTGTTTAACAGAAATCTCCTCCAAAGAGCACAACAATTCCTCCAAAAGGCACATCACGTTCAAGCAAGTCTCACAAAGTACGATCAACACTTTCTATAGCATGTCAATGCTGCATAGGTACTTCATTCCAAACAATGAAAGCAGTCTGGTTCAATAGTTGATGAAGTTGATCATTCTTTTTAATATTGCAGGTACTGGCCTCATGAATAGGAATGGGAATTTTGAAGCGTGAATGGGCTGTGCATCCACCTGAAAGTACAAGTGATGCAATTCCAGATGATGCAACACATAGTACAATCTTTCCTTGAGCATGAACTGCAGCAGCAATAAGGTTGAAGAGATATGTTTTGCCACAACCTTCAGCACTGTGTACAAAAAAACATCCTGTAGTGTGATGGATAATACATCTTTAACCCATGTGCACTGATCACCTATTTCCTTGCTGTGAAGCCGTGTCTTTGCAAACCTTGTCACTTTCCTGCTCATACCTGGCCCTCGTTCTTGGCCGGTTCTCTCTTATCTCATCGCTATCTCATCAATTCTGCTCCAGGTTCTTGGGTTCCATCATTGAACATATATTCCTACTTTTTTTTATCTCTACTTCACTTTCCAGAACATTTTCTCATTGTTTTTCAGGATCGGATTCATCTGAGTTTACCCCTATCTTTCTGGATTCCTTTCCGGATTGTGTAGTCAGGTCCTTCTCCCCCACCAACTTCTTTAAGGTCCCTGGGACAAACCTATTTGTACGCTTCTTTTACATTTTCTAGTATCCCTCTTGCTATTGCAGTACAGATGGGACTAGTGTTTTACACACAACAATACAATCATGGCCAACCTCCTGACTTTGTTCACAAGTTCCACTCCCCATCAAATGCTCCCACTGCCACCACCACTGCCTGCTGAAGCTGTCCAGTCTGAGGCACTGGTATGTCCTCACATATGTCATGTCTGCCATCTCTACTATGTTTAGCTTGCCCTTCTCTTCTGTCCTTGCCTGCCAGCCATCTCTGCACTCACATACCCTTCGTCCTCTTCCCACTCTCTTTCTGCATGCTTCATGATGCCTCCTTCCATGTTGCTGGAATTCATCGTCCTGTTGTCCACGGTTTCACTGGTGGGGCGTTTGTTGACAAATCCACTCTTCGCCAACAGTTCCACAGTCTTGTTTCCCATCATGTATTGCACCGCATCATACCCTCCATACTTGTCATCCCTTTTGATCCGTGAGATCACATTCTAATATAAGGCCATGATCTCCAACTCTGATAGAGGTCCGATGTCCATGTTCCACTGAGCTGAATTGAACGCCCTGTGTGTTCTTACTTTTGCTATGCCCAGCCCGCACAGCAAGAACAATGTGATTCCCTTGGTGCCTGAGTGGCAACTGCCCATCAGTCCAACCTGCAACCAATGCTGATCGATCAAACGTACTGTGTTTGATCACCCACTTCTTGTTGCTGCTCCCCTTTCCCTTGTTCCTTTGTTGTTTTGTGATCGGCAACTTGTTTTCATACAAGTTGATTATGTATAGTGTCACCATCCTCACGAATATTTGCATGTCCCTCACACCTCTTCTGCGACTCTCTCTGGAAATCCAATCCATGTTCCGGATGAACGCCGTGTATTCTGAAGGACAGCTCGGCTTCTTTCCAAGTTGATCCTTGCATGCAAACACCTTCAGCAATAGTTCTGCACAGGCGATGGCAGCAACGACTGCCAGATGGTGTATCGGGTTTGACGCATTGTATGCACCCGATGCAAACTGTGAAGCCTCTGTGATATAGCTTTCACAACTGTCAGTCTTGAATGATGCTTCTGAGATCTCACATGGAGGAACAGACTTGTGCAGCATGGTGTGGAACGACTTCAGAGTCACTTCGAGAGCTGACCAGTCTCCTCAGCTGTCCAAAGCAATGACATTCTGGGACGTGCGGTGGGCGATGGCTGCTGGCATGTTTGTGTGTGCGTCAATGGCTGCTGACTTTGGTGGGGCCCTCGTGTCCTTTGCCCCCAAACTCATCCACACCTCATGGGCGATGCGTGTGGAGGGCGTGCCTTGGCGACCTGTGATGGGGGGTTCCGACCATGGCACCTGATTGATCTTCATGGTGTGACATGTGGTGACAAAGCCATCTCGAATCACATTCTGTAGGTCCATCTCTGTGCAGGTGCCCTGTCGTGTGGCGAACTTGGTGACCTCCCTGATGGCAGCCTGTGTGACGTGTACGAATTGTCCATTGACGATAAACAGTGGTTTTCAGTGAGGGTTGGCAGCGTTGCAGTGTGTGATGACATCTTCTATGAACTTCATGAGGCTGATCGAAGTTGGACATGCTGCCTTGAGTGCCATGATCCCATCTACCGGCTTTACGACTGCCTCGATGAGTGCAGGGTGGGAGTCCGCGTCGAGCGAGAGCGGGTTGGGGGATTTGAACCAGCAAAGCAGCGCTTTCTTCCTGAATGCTGCAGCGGTGGCATCAAGACCTCCCTGGTCGAGGATTGGTGTTATTTCACGTAGCACGGCGTCCTTGACGAGAGTTCTGACATTGTTGACGAGACTCCTGAGTGCGACCTCTGCAGTGTACGTGGCAATGCAATGAAGGGGGTTGGCGTCAGTGTCAGATTGTCCTCCTGTTGGTATGTATTTCATCGTGATCTTGATCATGAACGACACGAGGTAACTCTGTTCGTGATACATGGTCAGAAAACATGATTGCAACAAACTACACAGGGTAATTGAGTGGGGGGGGTCTTGAGACGTGCCGACACCAACACGATCGAAACGCCCGTGTTTCATGCATTTCCTGGGTGTCTCCAAATGCGCGTGCAAACACGACACGATCGAAATGCACGTGTTTTGTGCATTTCCTGTGGGTCTCCAAACACACGTGTTTTGTGCATTTCGTGGGGGTCCTGAAATGCACGGTACCATGTGGAAAGGAACTTGAACAACACTGACCGAAAAGTGTGCCTTGCCATACGTCAGCTCTTGACATCATTGTGATGCCGTAAGTGGTGTTTGTGTTGCTGGGTGCACTGGCCACTTCTCTTGTTGGATCATGATCAGACATGACGACAGAGATCCCCTGTGAATGAGATGCATGGCAGCCTGTCGTTCACAACTGAGAGACCGAGCCATGCACAATCCATCAGCGTCCTCATCAGCACCTGAGCGCTCCCGGTGTGTGCGTAGTTGAGTGCCTGCTCTAGCATCGCCATCATCTCCAGCTCGAACAGGTCCACAATGTAACCCTCCTTCAGCACAGTATCGTGCTTCTTCCACAACAGTTCGATCAGGCATGTGAGTGGGTATGTCGTGCATTGAAACAGCTCCTGAACGACCTGCCAGCATAAGGGGGGGGGCCGTTGGTCAGTAAGGTGTGCGAGGACCGACTCGGAGCCACGGCTACCTACGTCTAAGCTGAGTACAACGCACACGCCCTTGATGTCTGTGAGCACGGTGGGATGTGACCATGACTTGCTCAACGGTGTCACCACCTCTGCATAGATGACGCTACGGTCGGCACTCGATGTCAGCTGCGTGATGCGAACGAATGACGTTGATGAGACTCACTCTCTGCTCCACTTCCTTTCTGGAAGGCATTGCACATCCAGACGGTACATGTTCTCAAACCGCATGGACTGAGGTTGCCCAACCCTCGCCACCTTCTGTGCACATCAAACATGTGGGAGGTCTCCATGACACCGGTCAAGATTCCTCCGCCATCGGTTCTTGGACGGAAAGGAAGAGGCGGTTGTGCCCGCCAGGGATGTTGTGATCAAAGCCAGTTGAACGTCATAAAACTTGGCTGCGTCACGAACGCGGTGTGAGATGGCGTTGTATATCTGTGAACAGATGGCATGGAGAAGAGGTGGTGGAGGTGGAGGCTCCCTCTCTGGCATGTTCACGTCCATGTTGGCCTCATCGTCATCATTGAAGTCATGCTTGCCGTCCAAATATAGTCCAGGCTTCCTAGCTCCATGCCGTGGTCCACGTCATCTGCCTCCCCTCTCTTCCTCTCTGATGCCTTGTAGCTTGGCATCCAAGAGGTTCATCCTCCAACTGAACGTCGTGATGACCCCGTCTGCTTGTATGTTGCCCGGGTTTCTTGTGAATGCAAGCGGATACATGGTATACTTGACGTCATTCCACACGTGCCTGAAGTCGTCTTGATCTGTCTGGAACAGTGTGTGAGCGAGGGAGAGGTCCATCAACGCCCCAGTCGAGCGATGAGAGACGATCTTCTATCAGATGATACGATGGCTGTCCTGGTCGTACACAGGCAGCGTGTCGCCAAAGGTGTTTTCGAGAGGAAACCTCAGGAGGTCTATGTGTCAACGTGTCGATGGTTCGTAGCCGTCATATGTGACGGGGTTGTTGGCGGCCACTTGCTCTCTCTGGAGGTCTTCCCATTCCTGCATGTCCTGGAAGCTATGAGAAAACGGGTCATCGCTCGATTCTCGATCATCAACGGTCATTGGAAAGCAGAAGGGATGGGCACTCGCCTGATGTGGGATGCGATGGAGAACGTGGAGTGCTTGATGTGATCATACCGGTGGTCCCTTTTCCAAAACTGTCTCTCTGGAGCAACGCAGTTGCAAATGAGGATGGGTTGGTTCTGACCATAACACATCGTGACCGCGACGGGGGTGTTGTCGAGAAGGAACTGGTCCCTCTTCCATGAAGCCGGTGCTCGTGCGACCCACTTGTCCCAGCTGTCGAGGAACCGTTTGTGGACCATCTTGGGGTCGACAATGCGCAGGTTGATGTCTCTGGACCCCTCGCCATGCCTGTTGCTGAAGTGAGAGGACAGAGTCAGCTTGTCGTCGTCAGACATGCACTTGTGCTTTTGGAGGTCCCCCTCGAATGCGCGACACGGGAGGATGGAATACTCACAAGATCTCGGTCGCGTCATTGACGGAGCGTTGAGTGAGGTGCTCTGAATAGTGCTCTCTGCAAGCGAAGTCAGACAGACGGATGGTGTTGAAGACATGGGCAAAGAACATCGCAAGCATGAGGGCATGCTTCAAGGACATGGCGCTCGTCGGAGAGTCGGCGAGGCATGGCCACTCACTGGTGGCATTGGTGGGATGGTCTGGGACGAGCCAGTCGTTAGGGACCATGGCGATCCAGACCTGTTCATCCTTGCGGGTGCTGACACAGGTCATGTGGCCATGGTTGTTGAAAGGGAGATGAGTGGCCTTGCTGTCTGGCCAGAGTCGATGCATTGCAGAGAAGTTGAGGTGGCAACACCATGTGTGGTCCACACGATCCTTTGGGTGGACTGCGTCGAGGCCGTGATGATCGCTGATGTACATGACGAGGTCAAGGTAGTGGGGCCCGAGGGAAGGGGTGACGTCTGGCTGGGAGGTGTCCACGATGAGGTGGTCGTCAACCTCGAGGTGACTGCGGCCGGACAGGAGGCGGAGGGCCCCCTTGGCGTTGTTTCGTCGATGGAGGCGTCTGAGGACGGTGAAGGAGGTTGTGGAGACAGGAGCATTGTGGAAGAGTGTGATGTGGTCATCCCTGTTCGGGTCAGCTCCATGGTTGTACATGGCAGCCTTGATCTCGCACTGGTCTGGAGCGTCATTGGCTGAAAGTCGGAGAGGGACATCCATGGCATCGTAGGGTACATTGTGCTCTCCGTCAACGACGATCACGTTGTGGTTGAGCAAACCCCTGGGAGCGTGCGGGTGAGTGACGATTTTGGCATGACATAGCGATGAGAAATGTGTGAGAGGACAAGGACGCACCTGACGAAGAGATCATCACCACTGGTAAGTTCGACGTCTGACATGGTGACAAGGTTGCTGGTTGTGGGGCGTGTGGGTGGCGGATGGCCTGGCGTGTCAATGGATTGAACGGACTGCGAGTGGCAAAGCGAGCAGCTTACAGTTTCTGGAAGCAGGCTGGTGGACTGGGTCTCAGAAGCGATGGTTCCCGGAGCGGGGCGGCACGCTGACGGTATGAAATGTCGCATGATCAGGTAAATGGTGTTTGATGGAAAGAAGACTCACCACGTGCCCGCTTGTTTTCATAGACTCCCCGACTGCTGCCACATGCCACTATCGGGAATACCCGATTACGCAGGGGCAAGAAGAGTAATGATATCAGTGGGAAATGCTCACTGATAGGTTCTGGTTGGTAACAAAGATAGTGTCTCTAGTGTGGAACACTTGGAGACGTCTCAGGGAATGAGGATAGTGGATGGCTAGCCTCAGAGGTACTGAGTGAGAGGAGGGAGCGAAGGACGAAAAGTAGAATCGTTATCGTTATTGAGACAGGCTTAAGGCCATGTCTTTTATAGTGTTCAGTGATGAAACACTGAAGTACATGA
>JBBPNN010001168.1:0-11548 GCA_038090935.1 Hortiboletus campestris
TCACATTTCAACACCTCCGTCCACCATGCCCCCATCATTGCCGGCTCGCGATGAAGAACAAGTCTATGCATTCAATATCTCTCTGTCTGTCTATCCACTCCTCAAGAAGAAGGCATCTACTAAGGGCAAAGCATCTACCTTGAAGGAGGAGAAGTCTGTCAAGGTCAAAGAACTCTGGTTTTCTGCCAATGCCAGTAACTACCTTGATTTTCTGCAAAGCATGCTCAACAAGCACGGACAGGATCAATACAAGGTATCAGAGAGGAGGCGCTTTCCATTCAAGTATGTGCCGCCGAAGATGAAAAGGTCAGACTTATTTTTTTGTTGCTCACGTGCTGACGGATGTTCGGTTCTCTATCAACCCATCTAGCCAGCGCTCCAGCAATGCAATGGATGTCGACCATGAGGCTGACTACAAAGAAATGGTGAAAAAGATTGAAGGCAGCAATCCTGCAATAACCAAGATCTTCGTCGACATGAAGGACGTCCAGATACTCCCCACCTCAGGCAACCCTGAGGATGAAGAGAACGTGATGACCGATGAGGAAGTCAGCCAGGTATGTACTACATGTTCGTTGTGCCACTCCGAATCATTTCACTCACAAGATCAATACAGTCCGTCACTCAAAGCCAATGATTACGACTCACATCTTACCCATTGGCGTATCAAACTCCAAAGCCATTACAAGAATGACTTCGACAATGGGCTCACATATGTCAGTCCATTGGGAACTATCCCGCTCACTCCAGCCATGGTTATGGATTGGTGCTGTGCACTAGTAAGTCTCTGTCGTTTCATCATGAGAATACTCTAACTAGCTTACAGGAAGAAGGGCTGGCTACACTCAGCACTCCGCCGAACATTGAATCATTCAATCTCGTGAATAAAGTGCCTCTTTTACATCCGTCACAAAAAGCGCAGGCACCTGCTCCAAGTCCGGCAACACCAAGTGTTGATATCAACTCATTGACATCAGTGCTGCTTCTCCAGACACTCATGAACACAGGCCTCCTGCAGTCTGCTACTGCTTCACCATCTCAGGCTTCTTCCACCGCCATGGCTGCCAGTGTTGCTGTCCCATCTCCAGCGACACCGAAGTGCAAATCTGTTGAACGGGCCATCTCCCCACCTCTGCCATCGCCATCTCAACTCACATGATTTCTCGCTTATGCTGAAAGCAATCTCAGCATGCGCAATGCATCCATGTATGAGGGTTTGCTTGAACTTCAAGGCATTGGACCAGATATTCTTGCGGACACTGATGAGAAAACATTATCTGAGATTGGTATTTCAATGGGCGACATCATCCGTCTCAAAAAAGGTAGTGTCGCTTGGTGGAATGGCCCTGATGCAAAGCAAAAGCGGAGCAATACCTCAACATCATTGGATACTGAGCATGGCCGATTTGGGTTCCTGAAACTCCCACCAAAGAAAAAGGTTGCATATGAGAAGCGTTACCATGATGGTGGCGGTTCCCGCTTTACAGCGGCCCCAATGCAACAAGACGATGGTGATGGCCCGTCAGGTGTTGATTTTGATCTATATTACAAGTGTGAGACACAGAATCAGTGGCTTCCCATTCCGAAAGGGTTTATTGTTGTCGAGGACGAGGAGAATGATGCGGACATATTTCCTTCACTTCTCACTAGGCAGTAGTATATACATAGTTGTATTTTGTACTATCTATACTATATACCCAGATGCTCGAAAATAGCCCTCCGTCTTATCAGGAGTGATGCTTTGACAAGCACGAACAATAGCCATAACAGAAAGATCACCCTCATGGCGGCGCAAGTATGATTTGATAGACGAAAAGGCTTGTTCAATAGGATTGTAGTCAGGGGAGTATGGCAGCAAGTAAATGAGTTTACACACTACATATAATCAGTAGAAATGTATGTCGATACATTCTGACTTACAGTTCATGTCCTCAACCAGTGCTCAAACTTCTTTACCATGGTGGATACAACAATTATCCATAACAAGAACGCTGCGTGGACCAGGATACGGGTTGGTAAAAGGCATCTACAAAAGTCAGTTGTCACCATCGATATGAAAACAGATTGTACATACCACATTTTCCCGCAAAAACTGTAGAAAACGGGCCTGATCAACTGGGCCCTGAATGATATCGTAGGCGATCACACCATCAAGTGTGATGACGGGGAGGATTGAGTAGTGCACACCACATACAAAATACCACTGGCCATGGCAATGCTGTCCCTTGGGTGATTGCCCACACATGCGCAAAGACGTGCACCGGTCCTTTGCAGCTTCATCAACAAATAGTAGCATGTTTGCATCTGGTGCTTCTGCCCCGATGTGATTCATGTAGTGTGCGTGCAACTCGTCATTCTGCTCAGCAGCAGAAAAAGAAATAGTTTTTCATGTAAGCTGGAGGCGCCGGAGAGCACGGGAAAGGGTAGAGGTCGTAGTGTACACATGGTGCTTCTCCCACAACTTGTGTTGGAGTTCGTCGAGATGGATGGTGTTGCGGTGTCAAATTACATCCTGGATGAACAGGACATCTGTTGTACTGAGGACACGACGGTGCCCAATGAATCTGGAATATGTGTGAGGGTTGTGAACGACACCAAAGTTTTCATAGAAGCTGAGGGTCTTGTAAATGAGCGTTTTCTTGATACCAAGAAGGTGACAGATCTCTTTGATGGTGTATCCGCCTTGAAAAAGAGCAGGGATGTGGATTTTTGTATCATCGGACACGACATGGATTGGCATGGGCAATGGATGGAGAGCAAGCAGCGTGACAGGCAAGTTGCCCACTGTGATGACTCGGCTAAGTTCGGGGTCCTGCCCCAGCAGCTCCCGACGGTCGAATTTTCAAACACGTTTTCCACATCGTTTTGCAAACAGCTGTAACTCGTGGGTAACTGTGTGGGAACCCAAGGACTCCACTTTCAATTTTGCTTCCTTCTTCGATCTTCCTTCTGATTCCTTTCATCCTTAGTAATCCTTGTTCAACAGAGTTCTGTTCTATTCTGCTCTTCTTTCCTACTGGAATTCCTCTTCTCCTTTCATATATCGTCCTTTGTTCCTTTCCTTTCCTTTCCATGTTCCACAGTTCACCTGTTCTGCTCTGTTCTCCTTATGGACGTATCTTCTTCTAGAATGGCATTCTGCTGTTCTGTTTTCTCTTTAGGATTCCTTATTCAGGGTCTGCTCTCAGTATATAAGCACTCATTGTACTTGTAGTTTCCCCAGTTAGTTCTACACAATTCAAGTGTAGTTTCTAGCCCAACCCACTTCATAGATTGCGATCTACTTCACAAGACCCCTTTTTCCTTAGTCTCTACACCTACAAAGTATTAGCAGACTCATCGACATAGCTCAGAGGTTGTGGCCCTCTAGCTCTAGGAATACTTTACTCATTGTTTGTCATGAAGACTCTCACTGATAAAGCTTGGTTCTACACTCAGCATAACACCATATGCTCAGCACTAGCACATAGATCATCAATATTGCAGCACGATGCCTTCCCATGTTCAATGGACCTTTTGCTAACTTGAGCTCAAATATGTTCATTGCAGATGGGTCATCCACATGCTTTCTCAAGGCATTCATCTCGGCCTCTTTCCACTTGCTCCTTTCTTTATCTTCAATCTCAAAGTCAAGACTATTGAAGAATGCTGATGCTGATGCTGATGAATCCCTAGCAACTTTCAGCTTTCTTCCAAGTGTCCAAGCTGCAAATGGTTAAATGCACTGCTAGCATCCAAGAACTGGGATCACTTATCCATTCAGATCATTTTCATGAAATTCAAGTCATTCATCTGAAAGTCCAATAGCTCCTGGCAATGTGGAGCTGACATGCCCTGAGCTAATCCAGACAATATTTAGTGAGGACCACAGGGTTTCAATAATCTCTCCATCCATCCAATCCGATCTGGGGATGAATAGAGGGGCATCCCAAGCATAGCATTCAGGGATTGATGCCCAAATCCATTCCATTTCATAAGCTTCAAAAGCCTCCATTGACAAGCAACTCAGAGCAATTCCCTGTACCAATTCTACTTCCCCTTAGCATAACATTCTCAGTTCACAGTCAGACCACTTACCAGGACCAGGTGTGGAAATGCATTGGAAGTCATTCTCCTTAACTTACTGTAGTAGTTGAGAGCTGAGGTTCCACACTCAAATTATTAAAGACACCAAACATAAAAACTGTTCTGGTCCACTGCATTATGGCAGGGAAGAGTCTGCTTTTGAATAACTGGAGATGGCATGGATGGGACCCATCACAAGTACAATAGTGGGCATTGATGAAATGGACTCCAGTCACATCAATGACAGTCAGGTAATCAGAGTCTGGAGGTGGTCAAATTCAGGAGGATGTCATTCTGGTCTATATCTTCCCATTTATTGTTCTCCATGGTCAGGGGCTCTGCAGTTCCAAATAGGTCATGCTCCATGCTCCAATTATTTTTGGTTGGATACAGATGGCCTCCATGTCCAAGGAAAGTCTGGGACATGTATTAGGATGAAAACATATTTCTGATGAAACAGGCCACTTACCAAAATCAGTGATGATTCCTTGAAATAGCTCCCTGTCCATTGTTCAACTCTATGAAAAGGAAGCTTTAGATGTTTTCTCCTCATACAAGGTGTACAATAAACTGGCTGTGTAAAGCAATCGGAGCACCTGTAAACACCATCTCCACCACATAGCATGCATGTCTGGGGCTCTGAAGGAGCTTCCATATCAAGAAGACTATGAAGGAATTCATTCCAGTGGTTCACCCACTCCTGCATGTAGTCATTGGTTGTCTGTGGTTAGATTGAATGTCAAATGCATTTAATAGAAATACAAGTCCATACATTATTGTGTGGTAGTTTGAGGGGTCTTAGGTCCTCAAGATCAATTATTGGATTGTTATAGCTTGCTCAATGGAAGAAGGAGTGAATACCTGAAGGCTGATGCAAAGAAGCTGCACTTTGCCTGGAACTTCTTGGTGTTGTATTTGATGGCAGTCTGGCCAAGTCCACTTTTTGACCTCTAGTGGTCTTTTTAATTTCCCAAGTGATCCAACTAATGCTTCAAGGAGCTACCTTTCTCTTGTTACCATTCTTCGCCATGTCTGAATGTCAAAAGGTATGATTATGATTTCAAATTGGCATGCCTGTCTCATTTCATGGCTATGCATACTTGCATAATTGACACACTCGAATTTATAGCATTTAAGATTCTTGGATCAGCAACACCACCAAGAAGGTGCTCAGTTAGTTACTGATGTCAATCATGACACCAGGTAAAGATAAATTAAAGACATTGAACTCAAATGGGGTTCTGGATAAAGAATTGAAGTCCTGTATCCATATCTTGGGAACATGTGATGGAATTCCTGGGTCAAATCAAAGAATCAAGGCCTGAAAGACCTGAGCTGTAGGGGTTGAGACCCTTGAACAAATACTTCAATTCCTGAGAAATGCCCCCTATACTCTAAAGATGAAGTATTGGAGACTTTCAAGCAAGAAATAGAGGTCTCCCAGGATGGAGGGGATATTCAGAATGAGCCCAATATCTTTCCAAAAAAGGCTCTAGACCTCCTGGAATCAAGATGATCAGCGTGGAAGGAAGCCATAAAAGAAAAAAAAGAAAAAGTGTCTGGAAGACATTGAAAAAGGAACTGAAAGTCCTTCCCTGCCACAAAGGGGTTTAAGGAGATGCATGGAGGATCAAGGCCAATGTGAGTAAATTCAATCCTTTGACTGATATTTAAACTCATTTGGGAAGACGTATCACAAGTGGCTTCAAAACAAGAGCCAAATACGATTAACCTGAAGGGGGTTTCTTCTTGGTCAGAAATGAACTGCTCGGAGAGTTCTGGAGGATTGGCTCAAGCAGCAAGTGATCGAGAAGGTAAAGGAGTGGAATGAAGGCAATTATGTCATTCAGGATTATGAGCCAACACTCAATGAACTCCTGGACAAGGTTCTCTCAGATGAAGAAGCTAAAGCCAGACAGCTTGCAGAGAAATGGAACACCAGGAGGTCCAGGCAAGGTCCAGGTAAGGTAAGGGGACCATGTCCAGATCCAGTCCAATACTAACACAATCCTCACACACACTTACTAAAAATAATATGTACTCCATCACGAAACACTTTGCAGATGAGATGTGGAAAAGGGGTGGGGTCCAAATGGTGATTTTGGCTGGATGGAAGGACAACAAAAGTGGTGAAATATTTTCTACAGTGTAAGTGAGGTGATGTTCTATTGGAGTATACATACTCAACATTTCAAAAGCAATGATTTTAACCCTGAGATTGCCAATGGTTCAAAATTCAAAAGGCAGAACCATGTACAGACATACTTCAACCCTTATCTTTGGAAATGTTTTGGACCAGATGATGAGGGTTTAATTGATGGAAGCAGTGGAAGTGAGGGCCAAAGAAGTGATCCAAATGCACAAGCTACAACAGGGGTCAACACTCTTGTCCGAAAGAAGGTCAACTGGAAGGAGCATATTTGGAAGGTAATAGGAGAGGATGGTGATATCCACTTGCCCAAATTTAACTGAAACAATCAGAGGGAGATGCTGTCATTGATCCAAGGATATGTATTGGTCTGAACATCCAAAGAAAGCTGACCAATATGACACTGCAGATTACCCCAAATTCTCCAATCCCTCAATGCCTTCCACTCCATTGTGAGGGTTGGCAGACTTGATGTACTCCATGGGTGTATCATCTGTCACTATGGCAGTATTTGCAACCAAATTTTGCCTGACAAATGGCAAGGTCAAACAATCCATCAGAGTCATGTGCTGACTTAGCCCTTGCTGGGTGGCATTGGTGTGGGGGGTCAGAAAAAATACTATCAATGAGTGTTCATTGTTCTTGGGAGTCAAGGGGCAGTTGGCCGAAGTCTGGTCAGGGAGAGGATGCCAAGGCGGGGCCAAATTGGGAACTTGTTTGGGGGCACTCATATTCATCTGGTGTTCAAAGAGGTACATACATAAGTGTTGTGGATCAAATAGCAGCTGAGGGAGCACGCATCTGTGGCCACTCCGATCTGACAACCCTCCCAAATGTCTCAAAGGTCTGCTTGAGGGTTCTAATCCTCTCTGCCAATGCATCAAATTTGATCTTTGACATATAATCAGGGGGTGGATTGGATCAAATTGCTGCTGGCCCCACCCTTTCCCTAGTGGGGCTTTGGGTCAGATAGGCAGTTGGTGGCCACAGTGCTGGAAGTAGGACACAGAGGTAATTGGGCAGGAGGGTGGGAGGGACAACACCTGCAAATGCTATGCATGAATGTAATATTTAGCTCAATTTTAAAGATGACGGAAAGAGAGATGATGTACTTACTCATTCCCTCAGGCCCAGGAACAATGATGGTCTGCCTGGGATCATCCAAGAAATCCTTTGATTCCTCTATGACCTTCTTCTCCTTCCTCTGCCACCCCAACATGTCTTGGTTGCTAGATTCTGCCAGGTTGTCTGACTCCCTGGACTCCAAGGCACTGCTTGGATGCTCAACAAACATGCAACAGCAACCAGATGATGTAGGAGTGGCCTCAGCCACTCCAGCATTTGAGACAGCCCCATGCCTCTTGCCCTTTTCACTGTGTTTACACTTCTGCTTACTTTATTGGCACACCTTGCATGTGAGGCCATCTTGCTTCCCACATTTTTGGTTGTACTTGATGCAATTGAGACAGTTGGACTTCTTGGCGACATCAGGGTCAGAGGTAGGACATTTTGGCTTGCCTTCAGCAATGTAGGAATGGCTTGGGCTCTGTCATCTGCCAGAATGATGAGCATTGACATAGCCTCAAATTGGTGCCAGTTTGATTAGCTGGATTTTTTTGTCATTGTCATTATTGTTGATCTCCATCACTCCTGGGTCAAATTGCCGCTTCTTTCCCCTTCCACATTTGGTCTCAATTGAAGGTGTTGACTCTGTGATCTCCTTGTCCTTGCTTTTTCAGGTGTCCATCTTATTCAGGGCAGCTGGCATGGTTCCTGACATGTTACCAGTCTCTATCTCAGTCAATGTCTTGCATCTGATTTTTGGCACCGGTCTTGTCCCACCCTGTTTGGTGGTGGGCTTGGGCAGTTCGGTGCTCAGAAACAAGGTCGGATGTGAACCTTGGGAGAGGGTTTGGATTTGGGCAGGGGGTTGGATGGATGTGGTGGGTTGGATGGTGCTAGGGGGCTGGATGGTTGTTGGTGGAGGAGGGGGTTTGGCAGGAGGGGGTGGTGGCATAGTCAAGGATTGTTGGGATGGGGGTGGGATGATCGGAGCTGGAGGCATGTTGGGCAGGTGGTGCATGTGTTACAGAAATCCCCCGGATGTCCAAGACCAAGGAGCACAAGTTCAACTCTTGTATTACCCTGTGGGAACCTAAGGACTCTTCTTCCAATTTCCTCCATTTCTTTGATCTTCCTTCTGATTCCTTTTTTAGTGATCCTTGTTCAATGGAGTTCCGTTCTTCTTCTGCTCTTCTTTTCCTGCCAGAACTCCACTTCTCCTTTTGTATGTCTTCCTTTGTTCTGCTATTGTTCCTTTCCACAGTCCACAATTCACCTGTTTCCTCCTGATTCTTCTTATGGACATATCCCCTTCTAGAACAGCATTCTGCTGTTCTGTTTCCCCTTTAGGATTCCTTATTCAAGGTCCGCCCACAGTATATAAATGCCCAGAGTACTTGTACTTTTCCCCAGTTAGTTCTACGCAATACAAGTGTAGTATCTAGCCCAATCTGCTGGTAGATTGTGATCTACTTGTTGAGACCCTTCTCATAGTCTCTACATCTACCAAGTGTTGTAGACTCTTCAACTAGCTCTGAGGTTAATGCAGCCCTCAAGCTCAAAACTTGCTACTTTACTCGTTGTTCGTCATGTGACTACCTTCTCCCCCTTCCAAAATACCATCCAACTCTGATTCTTATCACTCCAACTACAACAACAACAATGATATGGCTGATGAACATCACGCCAACGGGACCAAGCTTAAGGCTGGTCTGCCAGATGACTTCTCTGGCTGGGACGAGGACACTCAACGATGGGCTCTTGTCATGGAAGCTTACTTTGAAATGTCTCCACAATTTAGCACTGACAAAATGAAGATACTCACTCTTTGCAACAAGATGAGCAAGAGACACAGTGCTATCTTTTCTGAGGGTTGGTTGAAAAAGATGCTGGACCCTGATGTATCAGCAACAGAGAAGACCATGGAGAAATTTTCAGACAACTTCACACAGGTCTTCTTTCCCTCAGATTGAACCAGAAAAGCTCATGCAGCTTTTGACCAATATATGCATGAAAGGGCTGCCCTTTAAAGGGGACTCTCATGGATTCCACTCTGCATTTGAGCTCGAAATGGGTCAGAGTGGAATAACGGATGAGCTAGTCTTGAAGGACATGCTCAAGAAGGCAGTATCCAGTAATCTCACCTTTTGGATGGCCACTGTCAATAAGGAACCCAACATGGCCAAGAAGTGGCTTGACAAAGCTGCTCAGTTTTACGACGTGGTCCAGCACTTGAAGAAACTTCACTCTGGAATTTCTCACTACATCCCTTCTGGAGATACTCAGCACTCTTCCAATACCTCCTCCTCTCATCACAACCCCAATGCCATGGACATTGATGTGATCTGCCTTTCCCCTATCCAACATGCTGAGCACATGCATAACAACAAGTGCTTTGTTTGCCACAAGGTCGGATGTCGCTCCTCCAAGCATTCCTGCTCTGGAGGCACTCGAGAATTCTCCCCTCAACCTTCCGCTCCTTCAGCTCTGAGAATTCAGGCTGCCACAGTGTCTGCTCCTCCCTCACTCCTCAAGAAGTATGCCAGAAAGCTCAATATCTCTGATGCAGAGGTGGTGAACTTTCTTAAGATTGTCTATGGGGAAGCATACAAAGATGGAACACTGGTCAAGGCCACTGAAAGCGTGGCTAGACTCATAGTAGACAAAGAAAAACTTGTTGAGCCTCATATTTTCTACAACAACAGAGCTAACAAGGGACCATAGGATTTTTGAGTGGAGGGAAAGCATCAGCGTCTTTACCCTCCTTTACTACTGTGCCTGTATTTGTATCTGGAAAGAACTCATGATCTATCTTGATCCCAGTTTCACTTTCCTGGTCAAACCACAAAATTTAACACATGCCCTCATCGACTGTGGGGCAACAGGGTGCTTTATTAGCACAGCTCTCATCCATCGCCTTGGATGGGACATGCAACGACTGCCGAAGCCTCCAATGGCTCACAATGTGGACGGTACCATCAACCAAGGAGGCCTTATATGAAGGACAATGATCATACACCTTCGTATTGGAGAAAATGTGGAGAAGAGACTCTTCTACCTCATACAGGCCAATGAGAACATCATCTTAGGACTTTCTTGGCTATGCCACAACAACCTGACCATTGACTGGTCAACTGGAATGGTCTCCTTGCCCCTTGTCAAAGGGATATCAAGACCAAAGAAGGATGCTGAAACACAACGATACCTCCTATGTTATAACCTCGTCTCTGAGGATGGTATCTTTGATCAACTGGTTGATGATTTAGCCATGTCCATGGGAGTGCTGCCTTCCTTGGAAATAAACAAGACCACAGTCTTGACCTCCATCACTGCCGATCAGGAGAAAAAGGTAATTGAGCTACCACCCAAATTCACTGAATTTTGTGATGTCTTCACAAAAGCAAAAGATATCCCTCTTGTTATGCTAAGTGTAGAACCTAGCTTTTCAGTGAGAGTCACATGATGAACAACAGGTTAAGTTGGAAGTCTTTAGCTTGTGGACCTCATTACCCACAAAGCAAATTGAAGAGTCTATGACGCTTGATAGGCATAGAGACTATGAAAAGGGTCTCAACAAGTAGTTTTGGAAACTACCAGTGGATTGGGCTAGATACTACACTTATATTGTGTAGAACTAACTGGGCAAAAGTACAAGTACACTGGGCGTTTATATACTATGAGTGGACCCTGAATAAGGAGTCCTAAAGGGGAAACGGAACAGCGGAACGCCATTCTAGAAGGGGATACGTCCATGAAAGGAATTGGGAGAAAACAGAACTGCAGAAAGGAACAAGAAGACATACTGCAGACTGCGGAAAGGATCAAAGAAGAGAAACAATAGAATTGGGAGTTTCGGCTGGAATGGAAGAGCAGAAGAAGAACGGAACTCCATCTAAGGATCAAAAGAATCAGAAGAAAGATCGAAGAAATGGAGGAAATTGGAAGAAGAGTCCTCGGATTCCCATGGAGTGATCCACGAGTTGAACTCGTGTTCCTCAGCCTTAAACATCCAGGGGATTTCTGTAACACCTCTTCCTCCCCACTGACCCTTCAACCACACCATCAAACTTGACAAGTCATTCATCCCAAAATGAGCCAAGAACTATTCCTTAAATTCCAAAAAAATGGAGGCACTAAAAGGATTTGTTGAGGAAAACTTACAAGAAGGAAAGATCATTCCATCAAAGTCTCCCCAGGCTTTTCCGTTCTTCTTTGTGCCAAAGAAGGATGGAACCTACTGTCCTTGTCAGAACTATAGATATCTCAATTCCC
>JBBPNN010001169.1:0-11548 GCA_038090935.1 Hortiboletus campestris
GGCCCATCCCAATCTTCTGTCAATTGGACCAATGTAATTAAATGCAGCCCTCCACCTCAAAATCAGTGGAGAAGCCAGACCCCCTTGTATCAGCCAAGGATGTTTACTTCCAACTCTCAATCTTCTGGCAGTTACTCTAACCAGCCTCAATCAGGTTCTGTGAATCCAAACCAGCAGAAAGGTAAAGATCGTGCCAAGTCTAGACAACCTGGTAAGGGACAGAAGAAGGATTGGTTTAAGAAGCGATAGGATAATAAGGGCAAAGGTAAAGCAAATGAAGTAATGTTTGCTAATGAAGTAGTCATGGAACCAGAATATGTCAAAGAAGATTTTCTTCCTCCTAGCTTTATGCAGGAAGACCACGACATGGACAACTCCTCATCCACCATCATACACATGGGTTGGAGAGATAAAGAAGACAACAGGATGAATGTAGCCGGGCCGTCTTTGATGCCCTTTCCATATGGCTCCTTCAAGGAATGTCCTTTCTAAAGGAACTATCACTACATCTGAAACACCAATGATGATGATGATGATGATGAAGAGGAAAAAGGTTTCTTTTGCTCTTGGAGGACTTACCAGCTCGTCTTCTCATTTTAACAATATTGATTTATTGAATGAGACTCATATCCAGGCACTTCTTCCATCTACGCCTTTGGCAGTAGCTGTGGCAACCCCATGAGAACTTAGGAGAGTGCTTACAAAACTACAATGATAATGTCATGTATGGATATGATAACAAATATGATGGGCTTGACTATTATCATGGTGCTTTTGCACTAGGAGGAGATTCTGACAAAGAGTTTGCCCAACACCACTGAATGATTGACAGTGGTTGCACCAATCATCTTTCTCCTTTTAAAGATGACTTTGCACATCTAGGATCACAAACCCGTTATGCCATTGTTGCTATCAGACACAAGGTTCCTATGTATGGTCCAGGTAAGATCATCATTCAGCCGAAAGATAACCGAGCAGATCCTATCGTTCTCTTGGAAGTATGGTATGCAGCACAGCAGGACACAGACTTCTGTCTGTTCCTACACTTACTAGCCAAGGCTATAAGTGTATCATCAACAATCAAGAATCCAACATCTGGGACACAAACAAGCATTTGGTGATACAGGCCCTGAACAATAACCTCCATTGGTTTCAGTCATCTCAGATTACTCCAACAGAAGGTCATATCAACTCGCTTATTAAGGAAGACTTGTATGATCTTTGGCACCAACAACTTGGACATCTGTCCAAGAATGTTCTTTGTGTCACTCCTTCTCATGTTACTAGTTTATTCACTGTTGCTCCACCGGATACCTCTTCTCCCTGCAAAGGCTGTGCCTTGGGGAAGATGCATGATCACCCTTATCCACCTTCAGGTAAACATGCTACTCGTCCTCTTGGACTTGTTCACTTAGATCTTGTTGGCCCAATGCCCATGGAATCTCAAGTTTGCGCACGTTATATTCTTACTTTCATTGATGATTTTTCTGGTTTTGCAGTTGTTGCGTTTTTGTGCACTAAAGATGCTTTTTTGCAGCACTTCCAATCAATGGTTTCTTGGGCTGAAACCTTCACTGGTCACTTGCTCACCTCTGTACATTCAGACCGAGGAAGGAAATTTATGGCTGGGACACTTTAGTTGTTCTTTCAGTCCAAAGGCATTATGCATCAGACCTCTGTTCCTCATACCCCTCAACAGAATGGTCACATAGAGAGGTTCAATTGAACTTTGCTTGAGAAAGCAGAAGCCATTTGCCAACATGCATGTTTGCCCTGTTCTTTCTGGCAGGATGCTGTTGAGACTGCACTCCATATTTATAATCAACAACCAATACATCATCATGAATGGAAGACTCCTGTTGAATTATTCAATGGAGACAAACCTGATGTTTCCTACTTTAGGATATTTGGAACACGTGCATATGTTTTTATACCCTCAGAATAGTGACAAGATAAGTTGTCTCCCAAATCTGAGGAGATGATCTTTATTGAGTATAAATCTAACACTAAAGGCTATTGCTTTTGGTTGAAGGAGAGAAGGTGTGTGTTCATTTGAATGAACGCCATCTTCAATGAGAAAGTCTTTCCTTATTGTCTCAGAGACAAAGAAGATGGACTTACCCCTATTCCAGTTGAAGAAGACCCCATAGATGACCTTTCCAAGAATGACACTTGACCAAGGAATCCAGAACCCTCTTGAGATATCCTCGTACCTATATCATTAGGACTAGGTCATCAATCCAATCAACCATGTCCATTTGATGATGGGCATTCATCAGGACCATGACCACCATCCACAACTCCATGGGAATCATCAGAGCTTTTATCACCACTCTTTTATGACTCCCCAGAATCTTCTACTGATCCACCATCCTATGATACTTCACCACTTCAACCTGCTGTTAAATGGAATCAATCTGAGACAGGTCATCAGAGTTCTATTATAGATCACCATCAGCATAAGCATTATATGGTTACTGATTCACCTTCTGAAGAGGAGAAACAAGGATCTTTGAATCTCTTACCTCAAACATGGTTACCTCCCCACCAACAAGCTAATGAGACCTTACCTGAGTTTAGATCACAACCTCACCAGCATCATCCTATCAGGGATGAACAGTCCACTTTTAGACCTGTTGCTGAACAGAGATGATCCTCTCACATCCCCATGCCCAGGATTCTTTCTGATAATGCACATGGGGATAGACCAGCTATTGAGATTGAGAGTGATATGTCTAAAGACCTTGATACTATCCAGGAGGAGCCAACCAATGCAATGGATGTCACTCTGACTAATGAAGAGGAAGACCTTGAACAAATGTATAGTTTCAAGTGGATAAGATAGCTGTTTAACATGGCTGTCAGATCAGGTTCCATTCCTAAACAGTTTAGAGACATTCTGAAACTCTCTACACAGAAACAGAACCTATGGATGATTGCTATGCAGGAGGAGATTAAATCCCTCTCTGATCACAAGGTTTGGACATTGTAGACCTACCTAAGGCTCATAAACCCATCAAAGGAAGATGGATATTTGCTGTAAAATCTGGCAGTTGCAAGAAAGCTAGATTCATTGCAAAAGAATTTACACAAGTCTTTGGAATAGACTATGAAGAATCCTTCTCTCCAGTTGCAAGGTTTGAAATCTTCCAACTTCTTATTGCTCTAGCTGTGCTTTACGATTGGGAACTTGAAGTTCTAGATGTTAAGATCATCTTTCTTTTTGGCAAGCTGGATGAAGAAATTTATTTGGAACAACCTGAAGGTTTTGTAGTTAAGGGTCAGAAGAAAAAGGTTTGTTACTTGAGAAAAGCAATATATGGTTTAAAGCAAGCTGCCCTTCAATGGAACAAGCAGCTTCACTGCTCTCTCCTGGAGATAGGATTCATTAGATGTAAATCTAACCCAGGAACATATTTCAAGATCATTGGTTATGATTTAATCATCTTACTCATTTATGTTGACAATGCTTTATTCATGGATAGCAACAAGACACAAGTCCTTGTGCATAAATCTCAATTTATGAAACATTGGAAATCAAGGGATCTTGATCAAGCAATTGAGTACTTAGGTATGCAGATTACTAGAGATCACAAGAAGCAATTAATTACTCTAGACCAAACTTGCTATGTATGTGGAGAAAGTTGTTAAACAATTTGGTCAAGAGAATTGCAAGCCAGTCTCTGTACCTCAGATCGCTCCTGAAGGAGTGGAGTTGTGCCCAGAGGGCCGGAGTGTGCTTGGGGTTGACATGGTATATGACACCACTACTGGTTATGCCATTTTCTTAGGCAATGGCATTATATTATGGCTATCTACGTGACAATGATGAGTCACACTTTCTTCCACTGAAGTGGAATATTGTGGCATAACTGAAGTTGCTAAACAACTTTGCTGGATACATAATATCTATGAAGAATTATGTTTCAAGATAAGTCCACTACCACTTTGCATTGATAACCAAGGTGCTATATTCCTTGCTTCAAACCCCACTCAAGAAGGTCATACAAAACATGTTCACATGACTGACCACTACATTTGTGAAAGCATGGAGTTTGGAGGAATCAAGCTCTACTATGTGCCTACAGATCAGCAGTTTGCTGATATCTTCACAAAAAAGCTTGGCAAGCTAAAGTTTAAAGATGGAAAAAAGGCTCTTCAACTCCTTCCCTTCAAATCATAACATGATTAGCAAGGAGGAGTGTTGAGAATTCTGGTATTTTATATTTTAATATTCAATTCCTGATACCAGATTTTAGATCAGTCTATGACTTTATCTTTTACACTATCCATATTACTCACCATTATTAGATAAGCTATTCTTACCTTTGGTCTAGACTATGACATCACTATATCATAAGATGTGATATATGTTTCACTATATGTTTCACATTCTCTTACATGTTTTATCCCTGATATCTCTTATATGTTTCATCTCTGAAACATGTATCACATACAACAGTGTTTCATTACTGTTCACTATAAAAGACATGGCCTTAAGCCTGTCTAAATAATGATTCTTTCTATTGTCCTTCACTCTCTCCCCTCACTCAGATTCTCTGAGGATATTGTCTGTTCCATCCACTATCCTCACTCTCTGAAGTTGTCTCTCTTGTGTTTAACACTACAGAGACTATTCTTTGTTACCAACCATAAACCTATCAGTGCATATCTTCAACTGATTCGTTACCCTTCTTGCCCCTGTGTAGTTAGGTTATCTGATAGAAACAGCATAATTGGAAAAAGGCTTAGAGGAGGATGAAAGGAATGAAGGGTTAGATAGAAAATGGTGCATAAATGATTCAATGTGCTGCTTCTCCAAGTTCCTTTTAATCACATGACTGCAGAGTTTTAATGCATCAGTCTATCAAATGAATGAATTCCAGGAGCTTGGTGATGCATATGATACATTATTTATAGCCTTTTAGATATCTTTGATGCACCACTATCCACTGCATCTTATCCACTGATGTGCAATCAATCCACATAGCCCCAATATGTCAATGGACCTAGGCTTTAGCATGCATGCAGCAAATGCAGGACTAGGGAGCTAGGTCATTCATGACTCCATTTAGCTCAAATCCAATGCTCACTGTTAACTCAAACCCTGCCATGCACAGTTTCTTATCAGAAACCTTAAGTAACAGATTGGTCACTTCATCCACTTTTGGCTACAATATGTCATTGGGCAGTTATGGAGTTCAAGGTTTTTCATTTAGCAATATGTTAAATGGCCCATGAAACTGTACCAGCATTGATCTTGACTTGTTTAACATGCCAGTGCCCATCTCTGCTGAGCATTCTATAAGTGTGTACAAATCCACCAACACATTGTCTCTTTTCATTCTTCCAATGCCTAACAACCCTTGAAGCACAGATACACAACTGCAGCCAATCCAGCTGATGCTGCCTGCAAGACCTCCACCAAAAGCTTCATAGCTTAGTCATTACACAGCCACTGGCAAAGTGATGCCTCCTAAATGAACACACTCCAATTGAAATATTGCAATACCATTGTCAAATACCATTACACTGGCACAAGAGAGAGTCTCTGAAATGCAGGTAACCACCAGCACATCCATACAGAATGTACCCTCAAAAGCCACACTGGCTCCACTGCCATCTATCCCCCCTGCAGCCCTTCCACAAAGTCCCATGCATCAAAACAAGTCCCTAAAACATTAAGGCATAACAAACTTTCAGACACCATCAGAATGAATAACACAAGCTTTCTAGACCCTAATAAAGCAACAGAATGACAACAAAACCCCCTAGCCAAAGTGCTGATGTGACCAAATGGATGGGTGACAACAACAACAGTGGGGCAAAAAAAGTACATCAGTTGTGTGGATATTGTAAGCTAGCACTAACCTCCACACAAGGAAAACAAAAACTAAGTAGATTGTAACCTTTTGTTATATCCATAACATTCTATGTATGTAGCAACAACTCCAGCCCTCTGGGCATAACTCCACTCTTTCAAGAGCAATCTCTGGTTCATTCTTTCTGTATATGTACTGTACCTCCATTCCTTCAAACACTCTCTCCATCTCCCTGACAAATTTGTACATTTGATTATGATACTTCTTTGTTCTACTTCTATACTAGCTCTGCCTTGTAGATACATCTGACCAGTGCTTCACTTAATGAGCACAGCTCCAACTTTCATACCTCCAGAGTGCAGCACCGGTACTCTTCACTTCTGTCTCCTATCTCACTAATACTATGTACCTCCGCCATATATAAACTTCTAGATACCCTCTGCACATCAGCTTGATTATCATCTTAGACAAACTCCTTGCTTTCTCTGCCTTGTCTATCCCTGCTTTGCTCTGAAATACAGGACATGAATGACAGCAAGGGCACAGCACATAAGCTGAAGCCAAGTCCATTCATTTGACAACAACTTCAGAGTTCCAGAGTTCATATAGGAGTTGCATGGTCTTAACACCTTTACATCACATTTCTTGTTATTTAAGTGGTTGGACTGTTTCTTGGTTGTAGCATGATGTTGTTGACAAGTTGGGTAAAAGTCTGTTTGATCTTGATATTCAGATATAAGGCATGCCAATAGTTATGAATGATACTGTGTGTATGTGGATGCAAGCATTGGGAAGCTCCCTATAATCTGATGTATTTACCTTTGAAAGGGGCATGACCCTGGTATTCTAAATTGATGCATCACAATACATCATAATGCAGCACAGATCACCACATCTTATGAACATCTGATGCATCAGACATCCATCACTTGTGTATACACATATGATGCACCACTCATGCATGAATAATGCATGATACAGCAGCCCATAGGTTAGATCACTTGTGCCTCATGAATGTCTGATGTATTAGATGTTCATAAGCACTAACATTCAATGCATGCATCACTTGTGCATATACATATAATGAGAAACAATGCATTATTCAGGCATAAGTAATGCATGATACAAAGATGAACCTATTGAAGGACCTGCAGGCAAAGGTGGATGCCACATGCATGTAGGGGCAGGGGTGGTGGGAAAAAAAGCATGGATAGTGGTAAGCAAGGCAGCAGTTAAGGAAGAGCAAGGGGCTGGGCAAGTGCCAGTGAGCAATGATGGGCAGCAATGTCATTAACTAGAATGCAGGTTGAAAGAAGGGTAACAGTGTACTGTATATTATGTGGGAGTGCCTTGATGGTGGCCCCCATAAATAAGGTACTTTGAATGTCAGAAAATAAATGATGTTTAATTGAAGCTTCTAAAGGGCAGGTTGTAGATCATGACAAGTGCACTTTTATGGCAGCTTCAATTCTAAATTGGAGGTGAAAATCCTAAATGTTGTCTGAATCACAATAAGCTGTGAGTGCTATGAGCTTTGGCAAGCTCTGATACATTTTAATGCACATGTGATGTGCTAGTAATGTATTACCAGTGTGTCCTGATGTAGACATGGTGCATTACTTATGCATGAGTGATGTGACATGTGGCTCAAGATCAACATTGTTGTTAATTTGCATCAAAGTGTAATGACAATCCTAAAAGCCTATTTGGAAACCTAAAACTAGACAAAATTTGGTCCTATGTTGCAATGTTTCTGACAGCCACCATAGCTGGGCTTGTGTCTGAGTTTGAAGTTGAAACTTTTTTTTTTTTTTTTTTTCCAAGTGATGGATAAGTACAGTATGATGATCCTAGGCATATCTTGGTCCATGTATCTTGCTTCCTTCACAACTTACCTGACTCACTGTGTCATTCATCATTATTTTTGCTCTTGCATGTCCAAATCTTCAACTGAGAAAGCATCCTGAAATTCCAAGGAGGTGGAGGAGCTTGTGAACTAGTTTCATATTTATTGTGCAAAAGCTGGTGATGGCAACAATTTCAAGGCTGTGACATTCAATGCTGCTGCAGAACATCTTGCACCATTCTGGATGGGTGGTTCAGTGAAAACAGGGCAATTGGTGAAGAGAAAGTGGGCTACTTCAGTGTACCAATTGTGCTTGCCATGCACCACTAACAGAATTTTTATAGGTGCAGAAGACACATATGGAGATCAAAACCTATCAGAGTTTGCATAGCACTCACTAGAATGATAAAAAAAAAGGGCTGCCATTGATGGGGAATTTGCAAAGACCATTTGGGCAGAGAATATTAAGGTATGGCTTACTCATTTGATTGGATACCACAGTTTCAAACTCCTCTTACTACTATAGAAGCACCCCCTAATGCACCCATTCGAAAACAAGGAATGGAAATTTACCAGGTTCATGTTACAATTGTTACGCTAAGCGTAGAACCTAGCTTTATTGGCGAGAGTCATGTGATGAACAACAAGTAAAGTAGTAAGACTTGAGCTTGAGGGCTGCGTTATCCTCCGAGCAGTCAAAGAGTCATCAACATTTGATAGATGTAGAGACTATGAGAAAGGTCTTGGCAAGTAGATCACAATCTACCAGCAGATTGAGCTAGATACTATACTTGTATTATGTAGAACTAACTGGGGAAAAGTACAAGTACACTGGGTGTTTATATACTATGAGTGGACTCTGAATAAGGAGTCCTGAAGGGGAAATGGAACAGTGGAGTGCCGTCCTATAATGGGATATGTCCATAAAAAGAATTGGGAGGAAACGGGTAAACTGTGGACTGCGGAAAGAACAAATAGCGGAATAAAAGAAGACATACTGTATGAAAGGAGAAATGGAGTTCTGGTAGGAAGAGAGAAGCGGAAGAAGAATGGAACTCCATTGGACAAGGATCACAAAGGATCAGAGGAATCAGAAGGAAGATCAAAGAAATGGAGGAAATCAAAAGAAGAGTCCTTGGGTTCCCATGTGGTAATCCACAAGTTGAACTTGTGTCGCTGTCAGTTTCGTCAGGGTCTCTGCCATTGGCTCTGGAGAGGTAGACTGGACAGGTAGATTGGATGTGTCCAGGAGTGTGGGCAGACAGTAGGGACACTGATAGGCTGGGCAGAAGGGACAGAGGTGGCTGGGGCTGCCACATATGAAGCAGTGGACAGCTGTGTGATTGCGACATTGAGGAAGCATAATTCCTCAGACAGATGTGGTAGTAGATTGGGGCACCGGTTGGAATATGGATTGGATGGTGTCAACCAACTGAGAGAAGTCGAGGTCAGGGGCGGATGTGGGTCAGCGTCTCTGAAGTGGGAATGGAATGGGGATAGGATCTGGCTATGAAGAGGGTTGGCTCTCTTCCAAGGTTGCTGCAATAGCAACTCCGGAGTCAAGGTTTGGAGTAGATTTGGGAGAGGTAGCCTTGGAAGAAGGGGGCATTGCCAGAAGGAGGTTTCTTTGTTGCTCCATGGCACAAAGTCCAACTGAGGCAGTGAGGATGCGCTGCATGATCTCCTCAGGGATGAGGTGGAAGAAACAGGAGAAGTTCGTCAAGGCAAAAAGTTGGAGGACCTTGTACCACTGCTGGGTAAGCCTTTGGTTCCATCGGTTGGCATTGACAGGGGAAAGACTGGCAGTTGTTGCCAGATGGAGTCTGTCATGGGAGTAGTTGTGGTAAAGACAGATGAGGCCAGTGGTGAGGACTTCTCTGTTGTTCTGGAATTCCATGCTCTGTTCAATGGGGAGAAGCGCTGAGGGGTCTTCAAGGTCTGACATGAAGACAACATGTCATTCACAAAAAGGGAGTTGAGAAAGTGAAGAAAGCGAAATAACTGGGGTAGAGGAAGAAAATGGGGCAGTAGGTAAAGCAGGAGACAAAGACATCAGAGAGAAATCAGAGAAAACTAAACAAATAATCAAGGCTCCTGGGTGTTTAAATACCCAGGGGGAATCCAGATCAAGAAGTCGGAAAGATTCAGGCAGAGTGGAAGCGGAAAGAAGCATGGAGGAAGCAGAATTCTGAAGCTTCTGCAGATCAAAACAGGATCAGGTGGGGCCAGAACTGTGCAGCTGCAGACTGTGGACTGCAGGCACAGCACAGGGGAGATAGAGTGACTGAAAGAAGGGTCAAAAAGGTGAGTGATGAAGCATGAGGAATTTAACAAATCTCCATGTATCAATTCATCCTTCTAACAATTTCCTTTATCACGTTGTGTTTGGTCTTGGTGACCATGCTGGCCATCTTGGTTCTGATGTAGGGAATCCTGGATCTCCAGGAATGGGTGTTGGAGCATCGGGTGCCCATAGTGGTATGTGGGCGGTTCAGTAAGCCAACGCGCTAACATTGAGGGAATGCACTGACTTTGCCGGATAGTGAGGAAATCCTTTGAGATTACAGCATATAACCCTCATTGGATACATGATGGGAAGAAAGGATGGGAGGACCCAAATAAGCTAGAGGTGTGGAATGTATTTTGTCTCTCAAACAATTAAACAATGGAGTGGAGCGATGAAATAACCAGAGGTTGGGGTGGTGGAGGTGGTGGATGGGGCAGAGCTGGTGGTGACAATGGAGACAATGAGGACTAGGGAGTTTATAAGCCTGCAACATGTATTTTGCTTGTGAAAGATGTGATTCCAGTTCCCAAGTGTCTTCAGCATGAGAGTAACCCTTCCAAGAGACTAAAAATTGGCAGCATCCAGGAGATCCTTGGTGAGAACAGATGGTCTTGATTTCATACTCCTCTTCTCTTTCAATGAGCTTGGGAAGGAGGGTTGAAGTAATTTGGTCTGTGTTCATCCATCTTGGTAAAGGTCAAAAGGAGGAAGGCGTGGAAGACAAAGTTTGTAAGCATAGGGAGAAATAACTGTGTCAATCTCGAATGGTCCTTCACAGCGGGGAGCACGTTTGCAAGAGGGGAAGTTGAGATTGAGGTTTCAAGAATCAAGCCAGATCTTATCTCCTACTTTCCAGGGAGTAAACTTGGTAAGCACAGGGTTCGTACCCATGCATGAGCAAGAATGGGGTGACATTGGTGACAGAGTGGACAGCTGAGTTATGTGAGAACTCAGCCATTAGTAAGAGTTCGGCCCATTCCGAGGCATTTCCTTGGCAAAAGATGTGGAGATAGGTTTCAAGTTTCTGGTTGATCTGTTCAGATTCTTCATCAGTCTGTGAATGGTAAGCAGTGGAGAGGGCAATGTCATAGGATAGGAGCCGAGCAAGCTCCTTGGCAAAGGCGGAGGCGAATTAAGGTCCTCAATCAGAGATGACCTTGTCATGAAGTCCAAATCAGCAGAAAACATTCTTGAAAAAGAGGGAAGCTATCCCTGCCATGTTGATAGATTTGTTACACAGCATGAAAATCACCCCCTTAGTAAGCCCATGGTCGACCACAACCAGCACAGAATCAAAGCCAGAGGATAGGGGGAGGTTGGTGATCATATCACATGATATTTGCTGGAAAGGCCGACCTGCAGAGGATGAAATAGGACAGACACCAGGAGCCACCGGATGGGTGTTGACCTTGTTTGCTTGACAAACTGCGCATCCTGCAACAAAACAGCAAACAAGGGTGGTCAGACCAGGCCACCAATAGTTGTGCTGTACAAGGTGAACAGTGTGGAAATACCCTCCATGACCCCCAGCGGGCAAGTCATGGAGGGACCTTACAAGGTCCTGTCGGGCAGGCTTGGCAACATGAAGATGGC
>JBBPNN010001170.1:0-11544 GCA_038090935.1 Hortiboletus campestris
CGGCTTGGGCCAATGATTTAACTCGAGGGCCATGCATGCAGTTCTTGTTTTTTTTTTTTCTCATCATTCTTCACTCCATTACTGTACCTGTTCCATGTGCTACTCACCCATGTATTTTCACTTGGTGCTTACTCACAATACATTGTTTTTTCGTATATATACCAGGTCGATTACCCCTTACTTGTGTCACTGACCATACTGCAGAATGGGCAATAATGGCGAAGCGCTGAACTCATGTCCAAAATGGGCAGTTGCCCCATCAGCAAGGCTCAGAGATGCTGACAATGTGGCAATGCATGAGCTGACCGCACATCAGCATGCAGCTGCTCACCAACACCTCAGTTCGCCCCAAGACGATGGTGACTTCTTTGGTTCTCTTCAAAGACATGGATCCACCTTGCCACCCTCAACTCCGCCTTTAGCAGGCCACAAACGGAAGGGATCACCCACTGGCAGCACTGCGACTGATCCAGGAGCGGCAGTGATCAGTTTATTGGGCGACGACGACAACAATAGTTCTGTGTCTGCAAGACTCACAAAAGGTATGCAAGTTTTATCTCCATGTCGTCATCACCAGGCCTCGTAAAAGCAGAGGCCATTTCAATTTGGGTACTGATTACTATTGCTACAGGGAAAAAGAAGATGAAGAGCGTCCATGACCAGAGCCCTGGGCATGTAATATCGGATTGATCGGGAGGTAAGTCGTTTGGCAGTCTCTCCCAACTCACTCGCGGTGTAATTGGCTTATCACACAGGATTGAAAAGCAACGGTCACGCAGGATTGTCATCCATAGCTACGCAGCAGGAAGCCGTTGGCGATGACGGCTTTCTCAAGGACATCGATGTCATGGATATTGATGCACTGGTACGGCCCCGACGAGAGAACAAAAGTCGCGACATCACCCACTTCTTCTCCAAGGTGTATACAAGTGGCGATAAGAAATTCCGTAGCTGCAAGAAATGCTCGTGAGTATATCCAATGTTGGACGAGTGCCATGCTCATGATATAACAGTAAATTAGCAGGGAAGCCTGTCCCGTTTGTTCCAGAGGCTACAACACTCCGATGCCATATGGAAGCTTCACATAAGGTACGTTTATCCTTGACTGATCCACAACTGTCTCAATTTTACTCATGTATATTGGAGGCAGACTATTTACAATGGGCAGAAGCAAACAACTTCATATCCATGCTTTCGAAAGACGCCAAACAACGGAAGGTGCAAGCCTCTGGCAGTTCTCAAAGTCAGCTGGATCGCAACCGTTTGAAGGCTGATATTGTAGAAGCACTCCAGTGCATGAAGTCTCTTGTCCGACAAGATGGTATATTTCGGCAGGACCCATCTGTTGCATTGGAGACTCGGGAAGAAGATGGATGGGATACTGCACCCCTTGAGATTCTGGATAATAGTATGGGATGTTCGAGTTTGCATGAAGTAGATGATGATGACAATGTTTCTATAGTACAATTAGACCACTAGAAGTTTCTTTCGAGTACACTTGTAGGCACTAGAAAGCCCTGGCTCAGGCCAAGCCAAGCCGAGGCCAAGCCGAAGCCTGAATATAGGGCCCAGCTTAGATTTTATGAGGCCAAAGCCCCCTGAAGCCGGGCCAAAGCCCTTGGCTTTGGGCCAAGCCGGGCCGTGCACAACACTACATGCCAAGGGTGTCCCACGAGTTTGTGATTGAAAGGGACAAAGGGGCAAGAGGGGTGCGTGCACGCACTGGGCCTGGGCCTAGCATCTCACCGAGCACCTTGTTCATCCCGATGAGATCCCAACACAGCAGCCCTCCTAGCATGGTTGCACAAGAAACCATGAAGATGATCATGAAACAATACATCCCTGTCAAGGGCTCTGCGTCATTGATCTCATCGACGCCTGGACGGGTGTCATTGGTGGATGAGAAAATAGCATACAAGATGCAAACCATCCACTTCATCTGGGGGGCATCGACCTGGACCTCCTTCGTACCTTGTGTTATCGTGCTACACCGTCTACTTGTACTTACTTTCAGCATGGATTCCGAACCAAAAGGACTCCCATCAGAGTTTCGCTGTTGCTCCCTGTGTGGACGTGATGATGTCTGTCATGCGTGTTCGGATAAGACATTGGACAAGAATGATCCATAGAGCATCGCTTGAGGGTAATAGGGGACAGGTGTCGAAGCGCCAAAGACATGAGGCGCCTGCGTGGAAGGAAAACTGTTGATGGAGCTTGACAGCAACTCTCTGTATCACAACGCAACGCAAGCACATTGTTTTTCTTGACATGCAAAACCTATGAGACTGCACCATTTGGAAGGATGTCGTCAACAAAAACCAGTGTGTTCTAGCAGTTCTCGAGACTCACAAGCGATTGGTACAATGCTGAAAAATCAGAAGATGAGACAACAGTGATTGAAACCAGTGAATACAATATTCTCACTTGCTTTCCACCCAGACGGAGTGCATCTATTCAGCGGGAGTGAGGATGGGGTTCGACAATGGCGAGTTGCAGACGGTCAAGAGGTGGGGACGTGAATGGGAACAGGCTGGACCAACGCCATTTCTGTGTCGAAGAATCACAGATGGATAGTGTGTGGGACTGAGGAGGGGGCAAGCGTGTGGGACTCTGCGAAAATCCAGGGAATGAAATCTATTATAATCTTGGTGGTATGTAGTGAGCGACACTTGCTCAATCGCATCAAGGGAAAACTCCCCTTTGAATCTACTAAAATTCGACAGAACTTCAGTGAATCTACATACGAAACTCGATGCTTCCGCTGTGTTAGCCAAGTCCCCTTGCGATCACAGTGGATGTTCATGAATTCTCGTTGTCTGCCGGTGTCGTTGATTGTAGGACTAGTAGGTTCCTGCTGATTACATGAAAAAATAGACCGCATTAAAGGTGGATATTGATATTGAGTGCTCGTCTGCACATGACAAAACAAACACTGTAATATGGTACCTCCGGACAACGGAGCTGGCCGAGGCAATTTTGCACCATTCGCATGAGTCGTCCACCACACCTCCACGTGCCATGCCAGGTCCAGGAGTGTCCAACGAATTTGCGATCAAACAGGACCATGGGGCAAGCGGGGTGCATGCACGCACTGGGTCATAGGCAGTATGCCTGTGCAGTGCTTGACCATCACTGATATCTCACCGAGCGCCTTGTTCATCCCGACGACGATCCGCCCTAGTTTTGCAGGCGTGTCGAGCACTGGGGCTGCATATAGTCAGTTGGGAATGATTTCAGCGTGCGAGGACTTACAAGCAGACCTGCTGCTGGTTTTGAACACAAGATCGATGGGATAGGCACAGTTTCCGTCTACCGCGATTTCCATGTCAGCCCGCACACCTAATTCACATGCTGGCGAAGCACGACATGACCATAAAGGCCAGCCGGACCGTTCGAGGCTTCGAACTGGCCACGCTCGACAGATGTATAATCAACTTCTGAGTGATATTTATCTTGCTCTGTGTGGCCAAAATCGTCCAACAGCATGATGGTGGGCGAAAACTTGACCGAGAGTATGTGTTTGGGTGGCAAGTGTCAATGATGTGCTCGAATGGAGATTCCATGACACACTTGGTCGATGGTGGCACCGGGTCTTCGCCATCCAAGCGAAGGAGTCTGAAGACGACCAAGAGGATTAATGGTAATCAAGATAATGACAGAAACTCTCTTCCACTTCAATCTGAAGCTCCCAAGCGAGGGGGTTGGCTAGCGGCGCATTAGGATGTGCGGGTGACGATGAGGCGGTGGGGTGGGGGCACATCAGGGGTGCATGGGCAATTGCTGGGGGCTGGGGGCGTATCTAGGATATGCACGGGGCTACGTTGTGCCGCTTGCAGGCTGATTTCCCCTGCTCGTGATGGTTAGCGATGAAGGCATGTCACCGTTGACAAGGGGTTTGGAAGCTGGACAACTTCCTCCACCCATATCCGCTCCACAATCTCAATGAACACAATGAACACGTACTCCGAAGTCTCGTGAGGCAATAATACGAGTCAATGACATACATAGAGGATACGGTGAGTTTTGTGTCTGAGCCTGAATGACGCGGGACGATGATATGGTATTGAGAGAAAGGTGGGAGCAGGAATGGGTGCTGAAGAGGTATGCGCGGGCGTGAAATCAATGGAACAGACGTGGCGGCAGCGGCGAGACGGAAAAATGTTTACCTGCCCAGGTGGTTCGGCACTTGTACTCTGCCGAGTGTGGTGTACCAGCGTTGTGGTTATGCATACAACCAAGCGCAAGGGAATATTTGAACCACGAACGTTCCAACTCCCATTCGTGTTGTGGATGCGCGAAACAGGTGTCGTGGACGGTAACTGTGCGATGAGTGTTCCGCAGCAGGACGAGGTGAACATCGACTGACGGTGCTCCTGGACAAGGCTCGAAATGGGTAGAGGCTCCACGGTCAACTTCTCAGCGTGGATTGCAGCAAGGACTGAGCAACGAGACAAGAGATTCAGGGGAAGGTGCAAGGTCGAGCCGTACAGTGGATTCACTACGCGAGGTTCTCGCCTTGGACGACATTGGATTCTTGTCTCGCACTGAGGAAGCTGGAATGAGTTGGGGAGGACCATCTGGAGATGCGACGAAAGAAAGAGCGTCGTTGTCCATGGCGATACGCGTCCGCGTCGTCTAAATCCTCACCACAACGGATGGGTCCAAGACTAGAGCCTCCACATATTTAGTGCCCACCAGTACTTCAAGTACATACTTAGTGGGCCTTCCATTCCTCCTTCACCATGATGCAACTCAAATGGGGTCAACAGGGACTCAGGGAGTTCATCAAAAATATTTCGAGCGACATTTTTCATGACATTGTACTCAGTCTCGGACTTGTAAGTACTTATTGTAGGAGACTTGTAGGTTTTTGGTGTTCTTCCTTGTATCGCATGCTTGGGCTCAGAGCTTGACGTCTCCGACCCACACTTGACCGCTCCGTTCATTGGACGAAAGCAGCCCCCCAGCAAGTACGATCCGAGTTTCCCCTGCGCGTACGTACGACGCGGGGGCGAACCAGCCACGGGCTTCGGGTGTGGTGTGGCCTGTGTAGCGTGAAATGCGTTGGCGTTCAGTGTTCAGCGGTGGTACCTACTCATTCGACGATGTGCTATGTACCTTGGACATCCAGCTTTTTCCATTGGAAGGCGGATGAGGTGGCGAGGAGGAGCCATGCGTCGTCCCAAAAGACGCCCGCACCAGCGTGTCCAAGCAACGAGGCATCCCTTTCACCGTGGTATAGAAGCGCAACCGGGACACCGGATGTGTCCGTGTGTGTGCCTGTCGTAAAAGGGACGAGACCGTGTACGGATCGTGGTCCCGGGAAGCCGTGTTCGGGATCGGGAGCGGGATAGACGGTTGACCAGGTCTCTGTGCTGGGCGTGTAGATGTCCAGCGGGGGTGGGGTGTCTTCTGTGACGAGTGGGAGTTGGACACCTGCGAAACCTGCGGTGTCGTGTCGTGGTGGCATCATGATTCATCAGTGCAGAACTACTCATGGAGGGGGAAACTGACCTCCGAAGCGTATGAGGACGAGCTCGGAGCTGTGAGAGAGTGAAACAGCGGCAATGGCAGTGCCTCCGCGGGGTTCAGCAGGTGCGTCTGCAAGCTTGTGCCAGTTGTGGGTGGCGAGGTCGTAGGCGTGCAGGGTGGCCAGTCGGCCCGATGCTGGGCATCCTGCATGGATGTACAACTTGCCCTGCCATCCGTATCAGCACCTGATTGCGGACCGATGAAAGATGAGATACCTACCCCAGCTAGAGCAGAGGCGTGGTAGCTTCTCAATGCAGGTGCTGCGTCCGAGTCGTCGTTGGTGGAGGGAAGACGTTCCCAGGGGATTGTGTCGGCGGTGTCAAGTCCATCGAGTGGGGCTTTCCAGATGCCAGCTTGGAAGCGATTGAGCGGGGCCATGTCGGTGCCACCACGACCGCCCCAGACGTAGAGACTATTGGTGGAGGGGTCATGAACGGCGGATGCGCCGACGCGGGGTGCGGGGACGTGGGCGAGCGCAGGGGAGGGATCGAGTGTGCGCTGGGAAGTGGCGGATTCGAGATCGAGGACGTGGAGGGCGCCGTCGAGGGGGATGCGGGGGCGGAGTTCGCCCGAGTAGAGGAGGAGACGGCCATCGTGGGTAACGGCGGCGCAGTGGGACGAGCGGGCGTTGGATGCAACAGCGCTTGCGAGGGACCAGCGGATGGACATGTCACAACGCTTGTATGGTCTGACTCGGCAACTTTACCATCTGATTAGTACATATTCACAGTAACAATACACCGTGCAAGGTGTAGTATCGTACAGCGATCGACGCGTCTGGGGACACGATCGTAGGCTTGCAAAAGTCTTCACGAGCATCGCCGAATGGGCATCAGCCGGACATCGCTCAGGACACACGCGTGCTGTCTCCCGCGCGCCAGCATCTCGAGGTTAGGTATCACCGCGACGCACATCCATCCACGTCCATCACTGTCTCAGACCTGGAATCAGACTCTAAGCCCTCATGTTCCTCCATCGCCTTTTCCGGAAGTTACACATCGCGCCCCGCATTACTATAACACGGCGTCGACAAGCAATAAGGAAAGGGGAAACAAAGATGAAACCAAGGACGCACCGTCAATGTCGAACACGCCGCAACGATAAACACCGTCCTCGGACCCGCTACGTAGGCATCGCGCGCCTCACGCTGGAGGGGTTCAGGGAGGGTCGTGACGAGGCTGAGAGTGTCGGATGTCAGCGAAGATCTTTTTCATTGCGCCCGCGTTGCCGGGAGCTCGTCAGCACCATACAGACAAGCTGCAAAACACGACACGCGCACCTTTCAGCATTAATGGGCATGTGAATATGCCGACAAAGCTCGGTGTCGAGGCGGGATTGAAATACGGAAGACAAGATCGCGACGTCACACGTTTGTCCTTTACGCGCGTCGCCTCAGGTGAATACAACTCGACAATCCCATCAAAGTACTCACCGAGCCCTCTGAAGAGCTGTTCAAACGCTGTTCCAGACGACATCTGAGACTGTCAAGCCCTGGACACGTACCCGACCAGTGCGCTTGCAATGCAACTATCCCAAACACGATCAGCGACACATCACGCACACGGACACGGGGGACGTACTCAACATCGTCTGAAACACCACCACGTTCCCAAACCCAATCGGCATGACGCTCAATTGAACGAATCCCGAGTCTTCGCGTAGGAAAATAAGCGGGACGACCACACAATGGGAGAATGCCAAAGAGGAGGTTGATGGTCTTCTATTTGCCCGTGCGATGTATGAGCCACCTAGAGTGCACACTCGACGGGGGACAACAAAGAAAAGAAGAGGGTGGCGTATTAGGCGAATAGCGAATCAAGACCTATGGCGATACTATCCGTGAGCAAGAGCAGACCTATGTCCACCGGATGCGAGACATTGGAGTGTGTCAGCGAAGACCCGTCTCGTAGTAGACATGAAACGTACCCGCGATGGATGCGCTATCCAAAGGCACCGTCTGGAACCACAGTGGGATGAAATACGTGACTGAGAAATTGCACACCGACACGAAGTAATTGCTCAACCTGACCGGGAGGGGTACTTTCGCGCGCAAGAGACGCATTCGATGAAGAGGAACAGGGAAAAGAAGGCGAGGGAGGATGTTTTGGGTGTCTGTCCACTGTAAAGGATGTCAGCGAGGAAAGAGCGAGGGAGAGGCGGACACACAGCTGAGGTAGACCTGGTTGAATGGCTCAAAAAGAGACTGCGGTGGATTGCAGCAAGGACTGACAAGACCAGCTGGACGGATAGCAGTGGCGTTCCTGGGAAAGGTGTGCGGCAATTCCCGACTAGGTATCCGGCTAAACATCGCAACATTGAACAGAATGAGCCGTCCTCAATGGATGTCGGCTTTTGGCGAATGAGGGCTTCGATTAGGTGACTCCCTGTGCCTCCACTGAACCACCAACTTGTTTGAAAGTCATGGGATAATCAAAATGTGAGGGGCGCATCAAATTCTCTGGGATTTTTCCGTCAAAACTTCCGGTATACATGGTGAATCTCAGGGAGAGAACCAATACCGTATAGTATGTTCTCCGCGGACGATTTCTCCTTCCATAACCCCACTCTTACCAACTTGCTCAGCTATAAAGGGGCCCCTGCTATGAGCGCTTCATCCATCGATCACCCCAAAATCCACTGTTGCTGGTCATGCATGCTCATGAACGATCCCAGGGCGTGTCGTGGCTTCGCGAGGAAGAAGTAGCTTCCGCCATTCTGGAGGCGGCATTTTCCAAAGACGCGGCACCGCCTGCACTCAACATTGTCAATCCTCGCAGTCGACCTTGGGCAGAGATCATCGCGTTCGTGCGACGCGCGACCATCAAACGAAAGGCGCTCCCTGGCGGTGACGACGTCCATCCGATTGTTCCATTCGGAGAATGGTTTGCGCTGTTGGAGAGCAAGGCGGAGAGTGCGTCCGAGGACGACTTGGCCCAGATCGTGAGTAGATCCGAACGCTGGCTTGTGCCTGATGCAATGGATGACTGTATCGCTGACGTGCTGGACACGATTTAGCCTGCCATCAAGTTACTCGAGTTCTTCCGCGCGTTGGCGCGGGGAGACGAGGCTATCCGAGGCCTTGGCGTTGGTACTACCGAGGCAGCGGGGATGACCAACTTTAGTACCACCAAGGTGCAGCAAGTCAGTCCGACGATGGCGAACATGCAGGCGATCGGAGAGGTCGAGGCGGATGCGTGGGTGGGGTATTGGATCTCGAAAGTTGCTTTCTAAAGTGGTCGGGCGCGATATCTCTTTGGCATGGGAATTTGTAACAGCGGTGTACGCTCTAATTGACGAAAGAACAAGTTACTGTAACCGACGATGATGGCTAGAGTATATACTGTATAGCATTCCTGCCGGCTGGCTTATGTATTGGCGGTATGCAAGTTATGCCTTTTATGCTGTCTCCACAATCTAAACATCTCCCACCAACGACAGAAACAGGTCACTCTCAGAGCTCTGAGTGGCACCATTAGACTACACACATGCTCAGGCCCTTCCATCGCCTTTTCCGGAATCTACACACCGCGCAAGCGACCCCACATTAAACACGATGTCGACAAGCAATGAGGAGAGAGAAACAAAGATGGAACGGAACGGAGTACAGAGATGCAAAAGGAAACACAAACGGGACAGGGGCGCACCGGCAACCTAACGAGATATCCCGTCGATGTCGAACACGCCGCAACGATAAACACCGTCTTCACACTCACCGCGTAGGCGTCGCGCGTCTCACGCTGGATGGGGTTGGGGAGGGTCGCGACGAGGCTGAGAGTGTCGGATGTTGGCGATGATCTTGTTCATAGTGCCCGTGTTTCCGGGGCTCGTCAGCACCATACAGTCACGCTGCAAAACACGACATGCGCACTTTTTCAGCATTGGGCACGTGAATAGTACGCCGACGAAGCTCGGTGTCAAGGCGGAATTGAAACACGGCAGACAGGGGAACGTACTCAACACTGTCTGAACCACCACCGCGTCCCAAACACAACCGGCACGAATGAGTGGGACGACACCACACAATGGGAAAATGCAAAATAGGAGGTTGATGCTCTTGTATTTGCCCGTGCGGTGCATGAGCCACCTAGAGTGCACAATCAAACGGGGTGCAACGAAGGAGAAAAGGAGAGGTGGCAAACCCGGCGAGTAATGGTCCGAGGCGCATGACGAGACTATCCAGGAGTAAGTGCAGACCTACGACCGAAATCGAGATATTACAGTGTGTCAGCGCAGACACGTCTCGTGGTAAGCATGAATGTACCCGCGATGGACGCGCTATCCAAAGGCACCGTCTGGAACCACAGTGCGATGAAGTCATGACCGAGAAATTGCACACCGACACGAAATAGTTGCTCAAACCGACCAGGAGGGGCACTTTCGCGCGCAACGGACACAGCGGGAGGACGGGTTCGGGTGCGATAACGCATCCAATGAAGAGGAACAGGGCGGGGAAGACGAGGGAGAGGGTCGGTAGGACGATGACTTGGGTGTTTGTGCACTGTAAATGATGTCAGGGAGGAAAAGAGCAACGAAGGAAGGAGAAACGGACGTACATGGGGATATTCGTTGAATTTCATGCTGAGCCACGCCAACGACGATCCGAACTGGTATGAAACGAGTCGCACGCAAGCATGAGAGACGCGCAGGAAACCACGCCGACCGTCGAGAAGAGCGTGATGCAACCTCCAAAATCGATTCTGGATAAGACCTCCCTTATGCTCTAACCTTGGCCCTATGGAACATCCCTTCTGCGCACACCGACACTACAGGGACAGGGGGCTCACTGGTGTCACATAACGTAGCGGATTCGTGATGAGGACCATCACCAGGACAAAACTAGCACAAGAACGCGATGCGCCATCTAAACCTCCAGTACCGTTAGTACTCGTTCGAACAAACCAACACCACCACCGAGGAGCGACGTACAAATCACTCAAGACTCCGCCAATGGGTCCACCGAGACCCAAGCCAAGCTACATCACGCGGCCATCACAAACGTGATGCACATGCCACTGCAAAATTACGCCCTCAGGCTGAGAGATGTTGCTGAAGGCTTGGGGTAATCCACGTTCCTGAACGATGATTGTCATGAATGACAGCATGCATGTAAACGAGACGCTCTGGACATACCTGGATACTGTACATGCCCACCGTGACGATCCTAGATGCGTTAGGGGTGTGATGAGTGCCATCTGGGTTGTCTAGGCGGGAAGCGGGACTTACATGGCAACCAACTGGACAGCACCGCTGCCCATGCTGGATATCTATGAAACCAACGCCAGATATCAGTGCCCCAGCGTGGGTGTTTGAGACGAAGGGTAGAGGACGGGTGCTCGTACGAACTGCGCGACGGTCAACTGGACCATACCTCCAGATATCCCACACAGAAGCGTGCCAAGGGCGGACACTATAAGAGCGGTTTGACACGCGGCAGGTCGGCCGAGGATGGTACAAAGCCGCCGTAAAGGTACAGGTGGAGAGCAGGTACCTAACAAGAAACGCGATAGGCGTGTAGGTGTACAGCGATGAAGCGTAGAACGTACAAGGTACCAGTCCAACTGGCTTGGTTAGATCCCTTGAATTCAGACGTGATCGAGGGCAACACTGTGGGTCGTATAGGTTAGAGACAAATACGACAATTTGTCTAGTATCCTACGCGTAGCCACCATCGTCACTGGAGATAAGGTGCAAACGGTCACTGAAATGATAACTGCCAACAATTCATGCGACACCACATGCGGTTCAGGTTCTGGAGACCGACCGTCAAAGATGAGACGTACACGGACGAGTAGCGACTCACACAGAGAAAGGTCCCCGCACACAACGGAGCGAGGATAGCACGAGATCTCGTGACATTCAAGCAGACCGTCGTTGCTCGCCTTGGTGTTGGCAAGGAGGCTCCGGCGTGCGCTCTGAGTTGTGTGTCGTTAGCATGAAGCTTCGTCAGAGAATGTCGGAAGCCATTTTTCAATTCGCGCAAGCGAGACTAAGCCGAGGTACGATCCGTGAATG
>JBBPNN010001171.1:0-11544 GCA_038090935.1 Hortiboletus campestris
GGGAGTGTTGGATTCTTTATTCCATATTTGGTATTACTTGCTTACTTAAGCAGTGCTTATATCGGACCATTTACCTTTAGTCTTACTTAGTGACTTACTGAGTATTCTACAAGGTCCAAGTCCAATGGGAGAGGTTCAAATCCAGGTCCAGGTCCAGGTCCAATGGGAAAAGGTCCAGATCCAGGTCTTCAGAAAGGTAGCCAAGGATGCACACCAATCCCTTTGTCCTATACAGCAGTGTCAAGAGTTCACTAAACGGCAACCAGGGCAGGAGTATGACAGAGCTAAAGGCACAATGCCTGAGACAAAGTGAAAGGTAACAGCAAGAATGAAATGACAGATCAAAGATCTATCAGTCTCCTTGACAGCCTCCAATCGAGTCTCAACTCTGTTGTGCAATCAGAGGTCTCTGGACAACCAGCGAACACACAGAGTTGAATCTGTGAAGCCAGGTAGTAGAGACTTGATGACACTTCTTCCTGAGCAACTGATTCTCACTCCTGACACACTATAATAGAGCAAAAATCAAGTGCCTAATCCAAGGACTAACACTTTCACTTGGTTCCAAGAGAAATCAATGTCCTGTGTGCCCCCATCAGTCAATGTCATGACAGAAGATGAGTCTCAGTCTACAAAACAGCAGACTTGCTATGCTTACCAGCAGCCAAAGTTCTTATCAGCAAGGTAGATCTCTTATCAGATGGGAGCCAGGACAACATTATTTCATATGGTTATAGACTCACAATGTGTTCAGAAACTTCAGGTTTGTGTATATGTTATCCAAGTGTGGGCAGGGTACAGAAAGCAAAGAAATATAGCAGTGTTTTGTGGAGGTTGGAGATGTGGGGAGGTGACGTGGCTGCGCGTGCGTAGTCGCAGCCCACAGTTTCGTGCTGTGGCTGTGTTCCGTCCTACTACTGAACGGACAACGGATTTCGTGCTAGGCGAGCCACATGGTTTTCGTCAATAAAAAAGGAAATACACGTGGCAATGGCGAAATAGGCGATCCATGCAACCCACTCGACGCACTCGACCCATTCAACCCATCCGACCCATTCGACCCATCCGACCCATCCGACCCACCCGAAACAAGCGTCGCAACAGTCACGAAACCCCGCCTTTCTCCCTTAACTTATTGACTAGGTGTTTTCATGACCCGGTTCGGGTCAGTTGGAAGGTTTTTTGAAGTTGTGGTTAGTAGTGGTGATCAGTAGTGGTGATCAGTAGTTGTGGTCAGTAGTGGTCAATAGTGGTGATCAGTAGTTGTGGTCAGTAGTGGTCAATAGTGGTGATCAGTAGTTGTGGTCAGTAGTGGTCAGTAGTGGTGATCAGTAGTTGTGGTCAGTAGTGGTAATCAGTAGTGGTAATCAGTAGTTGTGGTCAGTAGTTGTGGTCAGTAGTGGTGATCAGTAGTTATGGTCAGTTGTGGTCAGTAGTGGTGATCAGTAGTGGTGATCAGTATGTGATCAGTAATTTACAGTACATATATAGTATACAAGTCACATAACTACTGATCACAACTACTAACATATGCTGATCATAAGTACTGGTTACATATTGAATATGTCTTCAAAGTTTTAATGTTCACACCACTTTGATTCAGGCAAGGCATCTGCTTTAAATAACAATGTGATTACAAAGGTATAGTACAAGCTATATTTCCAAGTTCCTAAATACTTCAGTCCAAACAACATTTGTAGCTCTTGTGTGTTGTTGATGGTCTGGATCATGATGAAATAGAACTTTAATGTTTCTAGGATGAGTACAACGTGAAAGTGCCACATAGAGTTGACCATGAGAGAAAACAGGTGAACTCAAATTAAGACCAACATGCTTGAGTGTTTGACCTTGAGACTTGTTGATGGTCATTGCATAGGCCAAATGAACAGGAAATTGCAACCGACGAAAGGGAACAGGAGAATCTTCTAAACCACTATCAAGGGCCATGCGAGGAATGAACACCACATTGTCATTGACAGTGCCATCCAATACACGACACTCCAGGATGCGCCTGGTGGATCTGATAAGCCTCAAGCGAGTACCATTGTAAAGACCATGGATGGGATCCAGATTGCGCAACAGCATGAGTGGGGCACCATTCTTGAGGTCCAACTGATGAAGGGGAAATCCAGAGGGGTTGATGGTATGAAGAATTTCTGGCTGGACATAATCATATTCCCTATCAGTGACAGAGTCAGCACTGAGATAGGACATCTTCTCTTGAGGGGCCACAGAATCAAGAATGGTGGAGTTGATTTCATGAACCTGGACATTCCTAGGAGCAAGAATAGTACGGTCCAGAAAGTACTGATCAGTGAGAGGAGGATTTTGATTTCTGGCAAGAAGCTGAGAGTAGATGGCATTGATGAGAGATGGCATATCATCACCACAACGCATGTGCTGAGGAAGAATCACATCACCCTCAGTGACTCCAATGTGAAGAAGTTGTTGTGCCCATTCATCAGATTCAGGATCTTGACCAAGACGCATGTTTTGGAGGAGGTAGTGGATGGTCATGTTTCCCCAAAGATTGGAATGGGTGAGAGTGGCAGGCACAATCTCTTCTCTTGAACCATGCTGGATGACAGGGAGAATTTGCCTAAAGTCACCACCAAACAAAACAGTAATGCCACCAAAGGATTGGTTCCTGTTGAGAAGATCTCTGAGAGTACGATCCACAGACTCCACCACATGGTGATGCTGAGAGCCAGCTTCATCCCAAATAATCAGAGAAGCCTGCTGAAGAAGCTGATGGTTGAGGTCATCCTTTTTAATGTTGCAAGTACTTTGTTCATGGCAAGGAATGGGAATCTTGAAGCGTGAATGGGCAGTCCTACCACCAGGAAGTAGGAGGGATGCCAGACCAGTGGATGCAACACAAAGGACAATTTCACCCCTTGCACGAACAGCAGCTGAAATAAGCTTGGCCAGATAAGTCTTGCCACATCCACCACCACTGTGTAGAAAGAACATGGATCCATTGGAGTTGATGACACTGTCCATGACTGCATGATAAAGGGCTCTCTGCTGTGCATTCAAGGTAGGAAGGCCTGTGTCCACAAAGGCTTGCTGCTGCTGTCTATCATATGCTCTCTGCTCATTGATAAGCTGGTTTCCCTGCTGCTGATGCCAGTTGCCCTGTGGTCTGGGCATGGATGGATAGTCCTGCAAGTTCTTGCCATGTCTCCTGAGATCTTGGGCTATGAGATGCAAGCCATAATCATGTACTTGGTCTTGGGTAGGCTCAGGAATATGAAGGGTGTGAATGAGATAGTGTCTCAAATCATCACAGAGATTGTCCTTGGATGCCTCCCACAAGCGATCAGGGTCCACAGGAGCACAGTGGATCAAGATGACAACAAAGAGACGGCGCAATTGATAGCCCATGCTAAAATGAGCAGCCTCCTGTAGACACAACAACCATTCCCTGTCATCCTGCAAGAGACCTTGTGCACGACAGGCCTCTTTGAAGGAGTCATGAAGATGGCCATTGACAGTACGAAGATCTTCATAGGAGGTAGCACCTATGAGCAGAAGTGATCAGTTGTAATTTATATATACATGGTGAACAATCTTACCTTTGACCACAGTGAGCAAAAGGCGCAAGTAGAAAGCCTCTCCAGCAGTGGCAGGGATGGAGTACATGCGTCCAATGGCCTTGTATCTCTGACGAACTGTCCACACAGCACGTTGCTTGTTCCAAACAAACTTCTTGGGAAAGTCCTGGTAGAGACAGTCATGGGCTCCAGCAGCAATGAGATCAGGATTCTGATTTGCCTTGAACCATCCAAGTAGCTGAGTGTCCTTGACATTGTTGACCACCTCTTGCAAATGAGCTTCAGCACGAAATACAACATTTTGCCTGTCAGGAAGATGGACTGGAAGACGATAGATGGCTGGCCATTCCAAGTGCATGGGAAACTCAAAGATATTGTGACAAGCTTGAGTAGAGGAGATGTATCTGCCATCAAGGTAGGAGCGAATCTCATCATGGCCTTCTGTTTGAATGGTGGCACGGTCAGGACCCTTGTAGATGTATTTGTGGATGTACTTGACAGCCTTGATGGAGCCACAAACTTCCAGGTTGATGTGACAATCAAACTGTACCACCAGCTCCCTAGGGTGAGGTATAACATGCTTGTTGTCAAAGACATCCTGTCTTTTCTGAATAGTCCTGCCATTGTCAGGGCGAGCATAATCAGGATAGCCATCCTCCTTGATGATGGTATGAGCAGCAAAGGGCTTGGGAAAGCGCTTCTTGCAGACATTGTTTTCAATACACCTCTGAGGAGAGCAAGGACCATGGAGCATGAACTTGGTGATAGCAGCATGAAGTTGGGGATGGATTTGGGGGTCTGGAATCTGGGCAGAGATAATGGCATCCACTTGTTCAACAGTACGAATCTTGTGAGGCTCCTCCAAAAAGATCAACAAATGCATGTGAGGCAGACCACGCTTCTGGTATTCAATGGTATAGACCAGGCCAGCCACATAACCATAGTAGCCATCACGAATCATCTTCAGCAAGGCTTGTTGTTTTCCATGGAATACTCTTGCCACCAAATCAGGCCTATCCACAACACTCTGACCTGTTATCATGCATGGTGATCAGATTGTGATAAGATGTAATAAAACGAAGAACAAACCTGGAAGCAAATTCTGAGTGATTTCTGGCCAGCTTCCATTTGCAGTCATGGTGAGAAACAGGTCAGGCTTTTTGCATTCACGACAAATGGCCAAAGAATCCTGGAGAAGTTGCTGCATATAGCGAGGACCACCCTTGTGTGTGGAAGGAAGAAGAACACGTCCAACCTGAGCCATGTTTTGAACACCATCCTGAGCCAAGCGGTCTTGCAATCCTTGATAGAGATCAGCCCTGAGTTTTGTCTGGTTGTTGGCAGCCCAAGTGAGATTACACTGATCAATGGAAGCCCATGCATCACAGACCAACTGCTGGAACAGTCTACCACCCTTGAAGAGATTGGGTGGCTCTATATCCAGTGGACGTACATGCAGCCTATAAGCATACCACAGAAGCTGGGTGACCTTCTTGGAGCGATGGGGACGACCAGCATTACCATCTTGCAATGGAATGTTCAAATGCCAACCTTCCTCACCATGTGGAAAGAACAGAACATAGTGAAGAGGTAGATATGATGGATGCAAATTGCTAATGCGACGTAGGCCACCACCTTGAAGACGAAGAATGATGTCACGATCCACTCCAACGTTTTGTGAGCCATCACCAGGAACTACAGCAGCTATCTCATCCACAGTAGGCAGATTGTATCTCCTGGGGTCATTGCCTTGTTGGAGATGAAGTCTCATGCGTACATTAGTATGCTCCTCAGGAGGCTTGGCCTACATGATTATAAACATGAGTTCATATGATTAACAAACAATGTATTAACATCAACTCACCCTCATGATTTCATAGGCCTGCTTGTAAAGAGGAGCATAAGGATGAATGTCTCTGAGGATGGTATGCAAGTCCAGCAGGATGGCAGGATCCAATTGAGGGTTGCCTTGAACACGCCTATCAGTGGCCTCTTGAGGATCATAAATATACAGCTGAGCAAAGGAGGGCTGGTGACCATCAGGAGGTACAAGAGCTCCCATGAGATGATGGAGTGTGCCATGAATACGAAATGATGAGGGTCCAGATCCTTGAATGGCTTGATTTTCCACATCAACTCCCACAGAAGTGAATGCCAGAGTATTGTTATACTGGCGTATCTTCTTCTTAAACTGCCTATGATCCTGAGGGTCATCAAAGAGCTCCTGGAGGACATGTGGCCACTGCTGAATGGGTGGCAGGTTGACTTGACCTTGAAGACAACAAATGCCAAAGCGAGGATTATGAACAGAAGAGTTGACAAGTTTTTCAGAGATAAAGTGAAGAGCATGACAATTGGAACACTGAATATTCATAGGCCCCAAAGAGTGGATTTCCATAGGCTCAGCATATTGTCTTCCACCAGGAGGAATGTAATAAGGTGGTTGAGGATCAATGGAGTCACCAGAGCTGCTAGAGGAACTGGAGCTTGAATCATCAGGATCAGAATCAGGATCAGGAGTAGGTGAATGAGGTCTTGGTAATGAATGCCTGGATACAGATGATCTATGTGAAGAAGAGCCACCAGGAGAGCTTGAATGTGAAGTGGGAGATCTTGCAATAGGAGAATCAGGAGGAAAGTCAGAAGCAGGGGTAAAGGCTCTTGAAGCAGAAGCAGAGCTAGAAACATATAGATTAGATACAATTTGATGAATTGTATAAACAAATACTTACTGTTGTCTGGCCTGATCTTGCTCATAATGTTCTCCTGAGCCCTGAGTATATTCTGTCAAGGCCTGAGATAGCAAAGCTTGAGAAAGCTGTTGGACTTGCTGAACTGCAAGCTGCTCTTGATGCTCATGCTCCTGCTCTTGTTGCTGCTCCTGTGAAATTCTTTGATAATGTAAGGCCTGTTGTTGTACTATCTGTTGCTGTTCCTGCTGAAGTCTTTGATGATGTAGAACATGCTGTTGTACTGCCTGTTGCTGCTCCTGCTGAAGTCTTTGATGGTATAACTCCTGTTGATATTCTGCCTGTTGTTGCTCCTGCTGAAGTCTTTGATCATGTAGCTCCTGTTGGTAAACTGCCTGTTGTTGCTGTTCCTGAAGTCTCTGATGATGTGACATCTCTCTCTGTAATGCCTGTTGTTGTTCCTCAGTAACTCTTTGATAGTGTAGTTCTTGCTGCCTCAATGCCTGTAGCTGCTCCTCAGCCACTCTTTGATGATGTAGCTCTTGTTGTTGCAACACCAATAGTTGCTCCTCAGCCACTCTTTGATGATGAAGCTCTTGTTGTTGTATTGCCAATAGTTGCTCCTCAGCCACTCTCTGCTGATGCAGCTCTTGTTGTTGTACTGCCAATAGTTGCACCTCAGCTACTCTTTGCTGATGTAGCTCTTGTTGTTGTACTGCCAATAGTTGCACCTCAGCTACTCTTTGATGATGAAGCTCTTGTTGTTGTACTACCAATAGTTGCTCCTCAGCCACTCTTTGGTGATGTAGCATCTGTTGTTGTACAGCCAATAGTTGTTCCTCAGCCACCCTTTGATGATGTAGCATCTGCTGTCTTAATGTCTGTTGTTGAATTTCTAGCAGTCTCTGATGCTCCAATTCCTGTCTTAGTACCAGGTCTTGCTGCAACTGTATTTGGCGAGAACGCTCTTGTTCCTGGTATTGTAGCTGTTGCAATCTCATGGAATGTTCCTGTTCCTGTTCTTGCTGAGCTTGCAAGAATCTTTGGTTCTCAGTCTCATGTTGAAAGTTTATAACATGTTGATGAGACTGAAGGTTTTGTGGTGGGGGTAAAGCAGGACCAGGTTCAGAATAAGCAGCAGAGGAACGATTGTGCCTTTGATTGCGCCGCCTACTATGAGTTTGATTAAAGCCTTCCAATAAGCGAGCATTATAATCCACCCTAGCACCCATCTGAGGGAAGTTTTGAGGCTGTGCAGGAGGTGGTACAAATGCTTGATAAGGTAGTGGCTGATTTGGAAATATAGGAAGCTGAGGAAAGGTAGGCATCATTGGAAAGGGTGGGGGTGGGGGTGGGGGTGATGGTGGTGGTGGTGGCATATTTACAAAAGGAACTTGAGGAGGTGGTATATCAGAATATTGATGAACTGAGATAGGATGATGAATCTAAAGTATATATTTAGCCAATCATATATCTATATCATTGATCAAAACAAACTTACAGGTAAAGCAGCAGGCATATTTAATAATGGTGGTTGCATAGCAGGATGAGGAGAACGACGGGATGGAGGAGAACCAAGCTGACGTTGATCACGTTCAGCCTGGCGAGCAGCACTTTGAGCACGTTGAGGAGAAGTGGGAGGAGTAGACCTAACAAAGAATTCATATTATATATTAACCAAGAGTTCAAAAACACCTACATTTTAAAACAATGATAAAAGGTTTCAATTCAAGAAAGTCCAGATCCAGGGAAAAAGGTTCAAGTCCAGGTCCAAAGGGAAAAGTCCAGGTCCAGGGGAAAAGGTCCAAGTCCAGGGAGGAAAGTCCAGGTCCAGGGAGAAAGTTCAGATCCAAGGAAAAGGGTCCAAGTCCAGGTCTTCAGAAAGATAGTCAAGGATGCACACCAATCCCTCTGCCTTACACAGCAGTGCCAAGGGTTAACTGAACGGCAACCAGGACAGGAGTATGACAGAGCTAAAGGCAAAATGCCTGAGACAACAATGAAAGGTAACAGCAAGAATGAAAAGACAGGTCAAAGACCAGTCAGTCTCCTTGGCAGCCTCCAATCTAGTCTCTGCTCTGTAGTGGAATCAGAGGTCTCTGGACAACCAGCGGACACACAGAGTTGAATCTGTGAAGCCAGGTAGTAGAAACTTGATGACACTTCTTCCTAAGCAACTGATTTTCACCCTTGTCACACTATAGTAAAGCAAAGATCAAGTGCCTAATCCAAAAACTTATACTTTCACACAGTTTTTGAATGGCCTACAAAGAGCATGAGGTTTATTAGCCCACAGAACAGCAAAGAAGCACATACCACCAGCAAAAGTTCTTATCAGTGATAAAGATCCCTTATCAGATGACAGCCAGAACATCAAATGATTGAGGTATTGTACTCACAAAGAGTGCTCTCAGGCTCAAAATAAAAGAATAGGGCAGATATGACAATGTGGATGGATTGTGTCAATGCAGAATGCAGAGCGAGAGGAATCGTGATGCGTGTAGTCGCCCAACGAACGACGCGCGTACAGCGAACACCAAATGCGGACAGTGGCTGTGTTCCGTTCCTACTACTGAACGGACAACGGATTTCATGCTAGGCGAGCCACATGGTTTTCGTTGATAAAAAAGGAAATACACGTGGAAAATACGCGAGATAACCGAAAGGAACGAAAAGAGCGAAAAGAACGTTTCGAACGAAAAGAACGAAAAGAACGAAAAGAACGAACCTCCCGACCCATCCGACCCATCCGACCCACCCGACCCACCCGAAACACTCGAGAAAAGCGTCGCAACGCTCACGAATCCCCGTCGTTCTCCCTTAACTTATTGATGTATCGCAACCGATCAAAAGTCCAAACACCGCAGTTCTGCCGAGAGTGCCACCACGAACACAAACGCAACACAGGATCCGGTAGAGAAGAGGCAGGATGTTGGTCGGGTCAGCTGAGTCTGCCCTCGTCAGGACCTGCGAGCGAAGAAGACATGTTTATCAGAGAGACGGAGGATGTCGTAGACACTCTACGGGAAGAACCATGGTGCAGCAAATGATTTCAAAATGCCTCATGCATGGCTACACCCATCATGCCAGCAGTAGCCATCAGGGCTGGCTTCTATTGAACTACCAGCTGGCGCTGATTATTCAGAGAGACGGAGAACGCCGTAAACATTCTACGGGAAGAACCATGGTGCAGCGAATGATTTCAAAATGCCATTTGCAGGGCTACACACTCAGGATTGGTTTCTACTGAATAGGTACCTTCCAGCGCAGATTGTTCGGATTGACGGAGAATCCCGTAAGCACCATGGAGCAGTGCTGAATGATTTCAAAATGCCTCATGCATGCATCAGGTCTTCAGCTTCAGGTATTGGTAATATGCATCATTAAATTTTGCTAGACGTGCATTATACTGTACCGCCACAAAATGTGTATAGTAACTGCAACTTAGATAGCCAGTGGTCGCACGAAAATGAAGAGTCGGAATCACAAAATCCTCTCCGTTGAGCGACTCGGGACACATGATGCGAACCGGAAAAATGAAAACCATTCGACTTAACTTTCCTTTTTTGTACATTACACCCGCTGGTTTCCATTTAGGTAGTTGTGCCGTAAAGTTATCCACGCCTCCATCAACGAGATTGCCATGATTCACCACATATGATCTGGCATAACTGAAACTCCAGCCAACTTAAGTGTTCGCTTCAGCGGTTTTTCAGACGAGGCACACTTTCTATACGTGGTTCGAAAGGGGTAAGGTAGGAAAATAGGCGCAGGGTTTGTAACATAGCAATCTCAGGTGCCTGGTTCTGGTGAACGTCCGACGAACGGTCGGAGCTCTCACGGTCACCGGGTGGGTTTTGCGCCAAGGGGTGTATCTTAACGATAAAAAAGAGTCCTGCCCACTTACGGCTGCCTCTAAACACACCCATCAAGAGCATGTCTTCTGCGCTACAATCCGAGCTCACTGCGCTTCAGCAGAATAACTACGTGACTCGTATGTTCATCCTCAGCCTTGGAAGAGCACTCTCAGCGACAGCCTTATCGCATTGACAGTTGCTATCCTTATTGCCGTCGGATATGATTATGGTGAGCTATAGGTTCTATTCCAATACGATGTACTAACTTCGACGTTGTTAGTCCTTACATTATCGGATGAGGTATGACGCCCTGCTATCATATACAATGCTTTACTGACTGATAGTCCATGAAGATAGAATATTTCTGGGTCAGCAGATACCTGTTTTCCAAGGCGACGTGACGTCCCTGATATGACCATAGACCAAATCCTGGACCTGGGTGTCAACGCTGTTCGTTCTTGTGCGTATCGAACGCATTGTCACGACCTGCAGCAAGCTGAGCATTGTCATAGGTTCGTTATTGTGGCCTTTACCATCTCGTGTGAGTCTGTGGTTATTGAAAGACTTGTACTGAATCCTAACTCCAAATTATTCATCAGAGTTGCTGTGCTCCGTATGTTTAACATTAAGTGCGACGTTGATCGGACTGTGACACCACCCCTAGTAGGCAGTAGCTTCCTACCTGGTCCCGCAGAGGTATTTTTCCTCCGACGCCGATAACTAACGACCGTACTCAAGTGTCCACTCATAGACGTACGTATTCGTCCTACCCTCATTGTCGGGACTTTACAACGCATGCGATGTCTATTAAACAGTTGTGAGCACACACACTGAACGCTTTTTTCCCTGCCTACACTGCTCACCAGTGCTTCCAAGGTAAAATAATCGTCGCCATCAGAGGATGGACATTCCTTCTGTTTCTTGGTGCGGCCGATTGTGAGTTAATGTGCAGCTCACGTTTTGAAAAAGCAAACTCTGGCTGAGACTTCAGTCACGATGATCCTCCGCGTATGGGCAATGTATAGTCGGTCGAGGTTCATCCTCGTCACTCTCCTTACGTTATTTTCCATGGAGATCGCCTCCTTCATCGTCACTGCTGCCGTGCAGAGCGATCCAAGGAATCTGTCAGGTATGTAGACGTTGGCTAAACACGTGGTACGCTACACTAACTAGTTGTTCACTACCACCCCACTTGCTGGCCATCGTGAAGCGTCCACCATCCAGATACTTGACTTTTCAATTTGCTTGGTAGACCCTACCTCATTCATTTGGGGGAAAGTGACCTCCGTTTTCCAGATGGTGAATGGTGCAGCAGTGTGCATCCTCGCGATCGCCCAGTTCGTGAAGCAGTCGCTTCAGATGTACCACGTGGCAAGGCGGTGGCACCTCAATCAGTACATGGGCTTGCTCGTCAAGCAGGGCATTCTGTACTTCCTTACG
>JBBPNN010001172.1:0-11544 GCA_038090935.1 Hortiboletus campestris
AACGTGCTGGAGAGCTTGGTTTTACTTGGGAGGTGGGGTTGGGGGGCCTGATGGCACGCAAGGGCCACGACCGATTCAGCATCGACAGGCTAGACGAAAACACACACAACACGCACCAAAGAGGCCAGGACGAGCGGCGGGGGTCATTGGTCGTGGGGATACGGGTCCAGGAGCCATAGTAGTAGGTGGCATAACAGAAGGATTAGCTAAGCACGACCACACCATCAGAACATAGGAAAGTCTGACGAGAGGGCAACACGCGGCACGCACGTCGCCACTGAGCCCAAGCAGGCATGTTCGGTTTGGGAGCCTCGATAGCCGGCACGGGTGCTGGGGTAGGGGCGGGGAGGCTCTTGGGTGCTCTCTCCCGTCGTGTCGATTTGTGCACGACTTTCCATGCTGGTCGGGCTTGGACGGGTGGGCCATCGTCAATGGGCGGAGGGGTGATTGGCACGGGAGGCGGGGCAGGTGGTTCTTGGGCCTATATTTCGCACAAAAAAGGGAGACGAGGGGCGAAAACCAGGATCAAGGTATTTCAGTGCGAAGGAACAAGGCAAGGCGGGGCGAGGGGCGACGACTCACCGGTGGTGTCCAGTTGGGCGAGTATTCCCCACCTGCACCATGCTTTGACTTGACGGCCATCAATTCGGCAATTTCACTGCTCATTTCGTTTCGTTTATTTGTTTTCGTGCACCCATAGGTGCGCATGTCGAATCGATGACAATGAAAGGGCAACGAAAGGGTGAATGGAAACACAGCGAATGCAAGTAAAGAGAGAACGTACAATTGAAGTTGTCGACGCTCATCTCGAAGCTTGCCCACCTCTGCAAGGAGAATGCGCACTTCGCCCGCGAGTGCTTTACTGAAATCGTTTAGGTACCTGTACCCCACCACCATAAACACCACGAACAGATCGCGATGATATGATATACGTCAACGTGCTGTCATACGAGAAGAGACAAAAAGGAAGGAAAAAAAGGGTAGGAAAAAATAAAGAGGGAAATCAGATCCGATTTGGTGACAAAGCTCACTTTGGAGGAGCACCGTTATACGGGTTAGGACTCTTATTGGAAGACATGGATTACTGCGATGGCAAGATAGCGATTGGATGGATGAAGGTTGTCACGAATCGTTGTGGTTGTAAAGGTGGGCGAGCGGCGCGGATACAACGGTAACTGGTCAGAAGCCAACAGAATAAGGTCGAACACGAGGCGACCCGGAGGCGATTCAAATACGTTAACAATGTCGGATTTAATGACGTTGCAAGCGTCGTTGAGCTCGTTTGGCGGTCAACTTAACTAGAAAACTGTCCAACGAGCACGGTAACGCTTTCACCAGAACCTTGGCATCACATCACTTGCTGGTTGTGTGGGAGATTTGATACACGTGACGAAGTAAACTAGGAGGGGTATAGCGTATTGAATGATACAGGTAGCACTAGTAAACGTTCATCACGAAACTATCGTGAGGGACGAGGAGACTCTTGCTCCCACATCATGATACAACCCTCGTCGTCTGATATCGTGACAGTGCATCGTTGAGGGATGTCATGTCAAATGCATCGATCGACGTCGAGGGAACACGATTCGACAAGGTGGTAGTGATCGTTAGTGAAGGAGGGTTAGTGGTAATGGTAGCCGTCTTTGTGACCGAAGGTATTTTTGTAGGAAGTTTGAGGGTGGGACCACCGGACTGCTCAGCCAGCCAAGCGTGTACGGTGGGATGATCAACGGTAGGGCGGCAATTGCACGCAGCGAATAATTCAAGATGACGATAAAATACGGTCGTAGGATTGTAAAGTGGAAGGGCTGTATAAGAGTATTCAAGAGAGGGTCATTTAGAAGAGTTTCTGACGTACCTGCTTCCAGAGTCGCGGATGCTTGACGAGGAGATATATTCCGTGAAGCCATGACTAGAAAGAAGTGAGCAGAACGATCACGAAGAACCGGTACAATGCCTCTCACGATAAGCACAAACTACAATACATGCTCTGAGCTCAACGCGGCACTGGACGAGCACTCGGCCACCGCGAGCGATCGCGTCGCCTATGAATTCACACACATGAGGTAGCTCAAGTAACAGAGCTTCTCGTGCATTGTTAGGGACGTCAACAAAACAATGTTGAAAGAGCGAAGGGAGAGTGGGTTTTGGAAGCTGAGCAGAAGAAATCGAAAGTAAATGTGTAGTTTCTAGATCCAGCAGAAGGGATTCCGCAGCGTCGGCATCTCCCGGAAATTCACTGGCGATGATTCTGTCAAACGTGTGGAGCTCGCTGATCCAACAAACAAACCTTGTGAGGTATAGTTGATCCGGAACAACGGGGATGCAATCAGTGAGGAGGTTCAAGTATTTTGTGACCTCGCGTTTTTGTCTCCGTTTCCAAGCGATATATTCACTGTTGGTGCACGATGGCCTGTATCGGCATTCTGAAAATGCGTGTAACTGTCTCACGAAGCCATAATTCGGATGGATTTCAGGGCGACCTGTGATCAAATCAGGGTGTGTATGAGCTAAATGGTCAGGTGGGCTCCGCATGAGCTTACGTTTGCGAACGTATTGTATCGCTGCTGAGACGGAAAGCCGCTGAAATACCATGACTTAAAAGCGGAGAGGGCAACGTGAATGCTTGGCACATGGACAAAAAAGGGGGGAAGAAACTCACGGTAGGCACAAACAACGGTGGCACTCCTGGATATGCCCATCACACAGTGAACGAGGATCTTTCCACCATGGCTGAGAGCTGTCTCGATGAAGAGACAAGCGTTGGGAAGGTGGATAAGGAGATCCTCATACTCTGAGTCTTGTACAGGAATAACCATGGCATTGGGTTTGGGATCAAAGGTATGTTCCGTGCAGACCGATAGCAGATGAGTTATTCCCATTTTTTTTCGAACATCTTGCGATAAGGCTGCCGAGAGACTGAACGGGAGGTAAGACTACTCGAATCCAACGCTTAGGGGAGAACGCACTTTCCAATGTAGAGCTTGTCGTCGATGACTGCACTTATGGAGATGGGAGCAGCTGCCCAGGTCATGTTCGACGTGAACGAGAAGGGAAGAGTGGAGCTGCTCGTCCTGGCACTGGGCCAGCGTTTATATCTTGCCGTAACTCGGTAAAAGGAACTCATTCAAGTGCCTTCACAGCTTACCACCCGGCATCTCGGCACACTTCCACATTCGACGATAAGCTTTTTATTACCCCTTGCGAGGTTGGTTCCAAAAGGCATATTCGCTTATCGCCGGCCCGATCCTTGTCTCTGAAACCATCTGTCCTTTGCGAACTTGTCTGTCTACGGTGAGTATAAAGTCTGTGATGGCGGGACAGGAAAGAGGGAGATATGGTGATGGTCGTGCCTTTTCGAAGCTATGGATGACGCCTTGCCATCCAAGTTTGGGACAGAGCAAAAACAGCCGACATTGACTGCACAGCCGTACTCACGCAACAGTACCCTTGATTTGTGTGGAGTTTGCAGTTTCATCGCCGGGTGGATACGGGGGTACCACATCGTAAATGATGATCTATACTACATACCCGCAGAAGACCATTTACAGCATAAACTCTACACGTTCATTTAACCTATCAGTCACATGCCTCTCCCATCTGATAACCTAAGATAGCTACAACAGCCCGCCTGTTCATATCATCTTGCTATGTAGCCTCTGCTTCGGATACGAACGTCGTAAGGATCATTGTGAACAACGTCATCGAGGCCTTACTGACAATGGTCGCTGTCCAAATTCATGTGTTTTGCGGTCACAGTGCGGTGCGGCTCCTTCTGCGGCTTAACTTTACTGGTGAACATCTCGCATTTTTCGCGCTCGGTCACAGGATGCCAAGTTCTGTCACCCACATGGCATGGCGCTGATCCAGGGATTCCCCTTCGCAGCCTTAACGCTGAGTCATGACCGACGTCCCCAAGTTGGTATATACTCCTACAGAGTAGGTCCGGTCTTGGGTTTTTCAAAATTCGCCCAAAGGTTCGTCGCGCAATATGCATATGATCGAGAAATGTACAACAGGATACATCAAGAATAGATACCTTTTTACCTACTAAAGATCGTAACGTCGGGGAAGAAAGTGAGAAACAGTCGTACATGTGAAGCAATCCATACTGTGTTTAAGTGACGTTCCCTCCCCACGTCGTTTACCTCCGTGCCGCCATCGTGGAAGCGATCAACACGCCCACGAGCGCTCCAAGAACACCAACGACCATGAACCGTGTGTACTCGTCAAACTTGGCAGCCACGGGCGAGCCAGCACTCGCCAAATTAATAGTGGTGCTTCGGAAAGAGTAGATGACGACGCCGGTGACGAACCCCGCGACCGAGTAGGCGAGGAAGACGAGTGGAAGTGAAAGCATGAAGCTTCGGCGCTGTGGACACGTAGAGATCCGTCAGTGCTTCAGTCCCAGGGTACACGAGGCAAAGGAGGATCATTCTCACCGAGAGCATCACGAATCCCTCTGCGGACGGACCGGTCCCGCGCGCCATCTCAGCTTTGAAGCGGAAGATGGAGGCAAAAGAAGATATCATGCTTAAGACGGAGCACGTGATGGCCACGAGACCGCCGATCCGAGCGATGCTGTCCAGCCCAGGGAAAGACAAGAGCGTTACCGAGGCGCTGAGGATGATCGCAGACTGAAACGGTGGCGCAATAAGCACACGCACAGAATACGACATCAGGAAACCTCACCACCAGGCATGCACAGCCGCCGATGATGAACAGCGGCGTAGTACTTTCAGGGAGATGACTTCCCTCGACGTCAAACTGGCCATGGTATCTTGCCCTATCCATGAACAGGAAAGGTATCCCGAGACATAGAACCCCAACGAAGAACTCGAAGATAGTGCGGAGGATGGGCGTGTTCCTTTGGGGCTGTTGATACGAAACATCACGAGGCAATGGTTTGTAAGGTCGGAAGTTGGCCTGGTTCCAATGCGCTGGAATGGCGATGAGACGACCTGCCTGATGAAATGTAGCCAAGGGTGCTCACCAGCACGCAAAAGAATGCGAGCTACCGTCCGAGTGTATGCTGCAGTGATCGGATGATTCGAATCTGGATGACGCAGTTAGGCAAGGATCAGACTCAAACGAAACAATGTAGGCCTGACCGTTAAGGAGCTTGAACAGTTCTATGCACTCGTCCTGGCTGAAAGGCGGCGGGGTGGTCGGTTGATGTGGGTGTGTGAGAAGACGATCAGTATATGACCAATGGAGTGCATCGATCGCATCTTTTCTTGCACTCTCCACGATCCCCCGCGGGATGTGTGCCGGGTGCATCTCGATAAACGTCCAATACCTGTATTCATCATCAAGTCCTATCGCGTCCGCGTGAGCACCAAAACGATAAACGAAGCGTCGTGCCTGGCTTACTATCATCCTCTCCTGACGACACATAGTCATCCGATGGAGTCTCGTTGAGGACACGACGATGGCGATGGTCCACCCAAAAGAGGACAGGTTCGCTACCTGCCTTGTGTTTCAGCCACCCCTTCTTCCCATTGCTCCCCGTACGAATCCACAGCTCACAGCCCTCGGGAATGTCGTCAGATGTATCGATGACATTCGTGGCGTCGTCGAGTTTGGTCAAGTTCCGGAGGTCGAGGTCCGTGATCGCCCGAGTTTCTTCGTTCACGTAGTAGCGAACCCCGTGTGGGAGCGCATATTCAATCCATCCACGGTTGACATGGGGCCGTGTAGTGGAGCCGTACGCGTAGTTGCGCGCAGAACCGTTGACGTCGAATCGTACTGGCTGTGCCCACTGCGGAACCGGCTGGCTCACGGGCGGGTTTCCAGAACGGTACGACTGTGCGATCTGGCTCGAGGCGGTATGAAGGGGGAAGCTGGTGATGATGGGCGGTGTCGAGGGCCGGGAGATCAGGGGTCGTGTTTCACTGAGATGCAGAACGAAGCGTGAAGCAATGTATGATACACTAGCGACCAGGGTGACTTACTCGGTAGCGCGCGAGTAATAGCGTCCGCTATCGCTAAGGCTTCGGTCGAAATGGCTGGAATTTTGACGAAGAGGTCTAAGACGTCCCCATCAGCACGTGTATGGACACTAGAAAGCTCTCGAATGCTCACCCGGTAGCCATGACCTCATGCATTGCAGGCAAAGGCACCTGTGGCTCGCTTGGTGCAATCATCATATCGTCGCGCGGCGAACGAGGATCGATATCCCTGTAACATTCCTCAGAAACTCACATCCTCCAGAAGATAATACAACCCTACTCACTCAGGGACGTGTATCGTTTCCGTCGGAGAAACGACAGTAACACTTTGCCCTTGTACCACCGCCGGCTTCGCATCCTCGTGCAAGCTATCAAACACAAACACGGTTGTCCAATCAACACAACCCCACCGAAATCACCCAAGAAACTCACAGAGGACTCGCGAACCCCATGTCGCTCGAACTACTCCAGGTCTTGGTGACACCAGCCAGTTCTGTCTGGCGTGACTGAATGACGCCGCTGGCCCTCCGGCTGGTAGTTCGGCTTTGAGGTAGCGGTGGTGCGGCGACCTGCGAGGAGGCCATGGAGGAGTCTCGGGGACGCAGAGATGACTTGGATTGCTGATTCGTCAACGCACGCCCTCGCGGCGCTTCTGAGCCGCTCTCGGAACCCGTTGCGGTCCCAGCACGAAGATCCGCCCAAACGTTGGTGTCGGGGTCGCTGTCAAGTCCAGCGGGCGTCGTCGAGCGTGGAATATCACCGAAATAACCAGAGGCTGTTGTAGAAAACGCAGCGGGCGTGACAGGCGCCGAGGGTGGTACCGCGGCTGGCTGTGGGGGTGTGCCGGACTTGGAAGCAGGGCGAGACGACGGCGCAGACGGGGCGGCCGGTCGTTGAGCAGGGAATTCCTCCGGTTCGGCCATGAGGACGGGTGCAATGTCCACAAACGGTTGAGGTGGTGGAGTCGTTGTGGCAGAAACAGACTCCGAGGCAGGTGGCGTCCCTGAGACTGATCTGGGAGGAGTAGAACCTTGCTCGGACGCAGCATCAGCCTTGAGTACTTCATTTACAAGAGGAGATGGAGCCTTGGCTGCGGCAGGTTGTGGCTCAGCGGCCAACGCCGCAGCCTCACGTGCAGGTGATTCTGGGATAGGACTTGGTGCGCTCGAAACGGTGGCAGGTGCTTGTGGAGGTGTCGTGTCGATTTTGGTGAGAGATGAGGTTGAGCCTTCCCGGTCAAGTTTACCAGAAACAGACCCGGTAATGGATGCAGTATCTGAGTCGGGCGGAGGCGTAACCGAATTTCCACGGTTTGGCAAACCTGGGATGCTGAACGCAGTGGATGACCGCCGTATTGCCCCTCCGACACGCGAACGGAAAGTCGACTTTCTCTGAGGAGTGGGAGGAGCCGCCATGGTTGGGGAAAGAGTGAAAGCTCGAGGGAATAGATAAAATGAGGAAAATAGGACGAGGAGACTGGTTCAAGGCTGTTGGACGAGGCGGGGGTGCAAAGAGAAGATGCGGCGAGGACGCCGACAACGGCGTTTATCTAGGACATGCCTGGCGGTTTCGATGAGGTCAACCATGCGCAGGCGGACAGGAGGCACCTATTCGATACACAGTTTCCATTCGACGAAGCTGATATGATGCGCACCGCAGAGGGCTGATAATCGCGTGGTGAGAAAAGGTGAGGCAAACACGTGTTGGGACACAATTACAATCAGCAAGGCGAGCGCGCACCTACATCCTGACGGCAGTGTCACTCTTCAGGGACAATATCTAGCACAGGTTCATGCAAAGAAATGCATTCCTGACAACAATAGCGTAGTCGACCTGAGTCGGGCTCGAATTAACCTCATCTACAAACTACAAATCCCGTGTTCTTCGCGCTCTGAACTCACGGAGATTACACACGCATAGCCCTGTCAGTTCTAGATGGGTGCCATTCCAGGCGAGAAGGAACACACCAAACTGTTCGGTACAAGTTCGGCAAGGTGGGTTTGCCGCAATTCACGACTTCCACGTTGGAACGCGCCACAGTGGGAAGTCGTCTAGGATGTGTGAGGCCTAGCCAGATAATACTTGACTTGAAACGCACCTGAGACTCAAGGTGTCAAGAGTTGTGCGATCAGTTGGTCCTGACGGCGAAGTTCAATGAGGGATATTGAAACCACGCAAGTGGTCTGGCACTGTAGCAGGAGTCACTGCAACGGAAAAGGCACCTTGAAACCCCCATATTTCCCTATGGTCGCCGGTCTCCGGATCTCATGAGTTCTCTACGACCGTGGCACTGAGTGTAGTACCGCAACCCGGTCGATGGCTTGGCGCCATTACAAGTTGCAACATAAAATTACGGAAGTCTACGTTGCATCGCGCTGGAGTCGTGTTGAGCACTGGCAGTGACTGCCCATTCATTGACAAAACTTTGAGATGAATGGCAGCAAGAGAAAGCTCGAGGATCGCAACGTGTTGGATACAGTTGTCGAAGCTGAAGGTGACGTTGTTTGTTCTCAAACTAAAGTGTTGCGGCTACTAAATTCTGAATCCCCATCAGACTCTCGTGCTCGCAAAACTTCGAGACTTGGACAAGGTAGCAATACGGTCGACACTGAGGGTAAGCATGACCTTGGCGACACTTCCCAGGATCAGAGCCCAGACTCGTGCCTTGGTCTTGCGCCTCTGCTTGACTTTTCGACATTGACCACTGCGGAAGAGATCTCTGAGCGCTTCGAAGCTGTCGCTCAGGAACTGCTCTACAATACGATTTTATCCGTGGTCCAGGACGGCACATGCACCGACCTAGACATACTGGAATTGGAATTCTACCTTCAGAAGTCGAGTTGCCACGAAGACCCGTTCACTCACGGGAGTGTGGAGCAGGAGCGCAGTGGACAATGGTAACAGAAATGACAGATCGCATGCTACGTGTTCTCATCCTTTTTATCCTTAGGTATTTCCATCGTTCACCTTGTCGCGCTGACACCCGTGCACCAGGTCTTCCAGTGACAGCTGCGGGTGGCTACCGAGGGGGAACCCGCAAAGGCCTTGATTTGACCGTTGGCGGTCCCATCCTGATTCAAAGTTCTAACGCTCCTGTGACTATAAGAGGGGGTGCTCTCCTGCGTACTGTCCGCCGCCGTACGGACAATAAAGTGATATGTGGTCCGTCCCTCCTCGTAGACGAGATACTGCGCCTCAGCGGTGCTCCTAGCATCAATCATCTCGTGCGCACGATCTGGAACGGCGATATCTCTGCGCTCTCCCCTCCGATACCAGGGCGGGGTACGTTTATGTATCTTCAAAAGGCGACTCAGGACTCAACAATTGGCGAACGTCCTACCGTATACCGCTCCCCCCGTATCGGTCTCGATCTCTCCAACCCTGACACGACAGAGTCCATCACCCACCCCAGAGTCGTTTTCGTTGGAAAACCATATCGCTACTTTACCCACCCTAAGCTTCTCGCCTACAAGGGACGCGTGCAAACGTTCGTTGGCCTGTACACTGTGCTAAGGGAGTCGAAGGGCTACGCAGAGGACTCGATGGAGCTGAAGAAGGCACTCCGGGATATGCTGGGGCTAGGAGACCAGAACGTCTCGAAGTACATGGCAGATTATAAGTCAGGATATCAAGTTGGAAAGCTCAAGTCGTTCATTGGACGTTCTGGAAAGGGCGTCTGTCAGTCTGCTTCAGAGTACTTGAAGATGATGGGGACACTGCGCAAAGCATTGCAGTAGCGATTACGCCGTTGATCCGTGGGGTAATAGATGAATGTCATGATCACCGGTTCTGTGATGCATGATGAGAGGCGGTGAGGCACCTCTACGACGGTCAATGAGTATCTGCATCATACTAGTCAAGATAATGCGCAGAATCTCGAATGTAATCCGGGCACCCATCCTCTCACAGTCGAGCGCATAGGCGATGAAGTCTGCTAACTTGTCTGAATCGGGAGGCCTCAGTTCTGCGAAACCTAGATGATGTGCATGGTGGAACATGTCGAAGAGAGTAGTAGGTATGATTGCATCACAACACTGACCAATCGGTAAGGGCATACAACAGTACTTACCTGATGACTCGGACCACGTTCCTGATGCGGTGTACGTGATTGCTTTTCATCGTGATGGAATTCATTTGTTGTACCAGAGTCGGGTTCAAGGGCTTTAACACCAGGAACAAGTTGCGGACGGGCGAGTGAGGCACCCACTGTATCACGGGATCCTTGGCGTACATAATGCAACGTTTTTACAGTGCGAATCACCATAAGGCGGCACCTCCACAGCAGGTCTAATTTTGTACCAGAAGCTCCCAGATACATTTTTTGATAGGAAACATGGCCAAAATTTGCATAAATCTGCATTACCGAAAACCTCGGAAATTACGTAATTGTCCACTTTTGGAGTTCACTGTATCACCAATAACAGAAAACGTACACAATATACTATGATAATCCCTACTTGATACTTTTTGATCAAATCTCTCAACTGAGTCAATCGTGCTTGTCCAAACGCCAAATCGTCCAATATGCACCCTCCATCGCTGCCGACACCACCGCCTCCACTGGTTTCATGTGCACACGAATGACATCACAACATGCACAGGGATTGCGTGCGTTGTGATGTCATTCGTCTCATTGTCACCCTCGCCCACCCACCCTTCTCCAAGTCAGCAACAGCACGACGCGCGCAATCGTGTGCATCGTGCCGCCACTCTTGTCGCCACCCTCGCCCTCGTCTCGCCCACCCCATTCCTTGGCAATGACACGACACACGTGTCGTTGCCATTCTCGTCCCCACCACCGTCCTCTCCCTCTCCCCCTGCATCCTCACCCTTGCCCACCCTGCCCGCTTGGCAACGGCACAACGCGCGCAATCGCGCACATCGTCATGTCGCCATTCTAGCCCCCACCCCCATCCTCTCCCTTTCCACCTGAACCTCACCCAAACCTACCCCACCTGCCCACCCGTCCCCGCCCCCGTCCTGCGGCGTGAATGAGACGGCACAACACGCGCACGTTTGTGCGCATTGTGCCGCCTCGCTCACCCAACACATGGATGAGGCGGCACCTCGCCCTCGCCCTCTCTCTCTCCCTCATGCAACCACCCGGCACAAGCACACGTTTGCCCGTGTCGAGCCGTCACGCTCTTGTTCGCCCATTTGCCCTCAGGTGACCCTCTGTACGAGCGATTGAGCATGCGCATTTTTATTTCATATAGTACATTTTTTATTGTATCTACGTGAATCTAAGGTGGTTTTGCTACTATGTAAATTACAAAAGCCAGGCCACTGCTTACACCTGTGCCAGGTGTGCCGGAAACTTCGGCAGGGGCTGTGTAATCCAAATATGGTCATATGTTACCCGTTTATAGTAACTCCGATTGGGCTCCGCTTGAAGTTCACTTTTGGACAGGTCAATTTTTTTATTTTTGAGAATTTCAAAAAAGTAACAGGATAACATTGAAGCCAGACTCAAAAGGAGTTGATTGGCACAGTTTCCATGGAAAAAAGTTGATTACCCAATGTGGTATTACTGACACAATTTTGCCACTAAGGCAGTTGCCTATTTTGAGTGACTCACACTGTACCGTTCCAT
>JBBPNN010001173.1:0-11532 GCA_038090935.1 Hortiboletus campestris
TCGAAGAAGTGCGATGGCGTCCTTCAGTGTCGACTATTAAGTGGTAATTAGGCATAGTCTGCATTACTTACATTGACGTCAAAACCCAATGCATATGCTTTGACGAAATCGGCTCCTTTTTGAATCGACCCAATGTCTTTTGTGTGTCTTGATGTCTATGTGCAGTGTTAGGCGTGCTGATAGAGGACTGGCGAATGCATACCCGAATTTCGACACATCTCCGCTGGACGTTCATTCGAACTTGCAGGCCAAGAATCTCTGTAAGCGGCGAGAATATGTTGACCCAATCTTTTTTTATTGGTGTCATGCGGTGCGGTGGTATAGGGATTCGTCGGGTCTCCGATTTGAGTGCGGTCGATTGTGCAGCAGCAGCAGGGAGAGCGGGAAACGATGGTTTTGAATGTGCTTGAGGGGCAGACTCGGCGTCGATGTCAATTGCGAGTTCGTCGTCCTCCTGTGCGTCTTTATTAGATTGTGTGGATAGAGGCTCCAGCTGCACATCCTCGTCTTCATCCATATTACTCTGTTTCGTAGAGCTCACTTCTGAGTTGCCATTGATGATTGCTTTCCTTTTTGCAAGGCTCCTCCGGTTTTTCTTGTGGGCACTGGATGGGGCAACATGAGTAACAACCATGATGGGGGAAGATAACGCTGCAAATACTACCTCACGTAATCTGCACAAGTGATTTACTGTCGAGCCCACCGCATCTCTTGCCATGTCTAACATCATCGGAAACACCAAGGACCTCGATACCAGTAGAAAAGAGGGTAAGGGAACTATACTAACGCATACCCTGTTCTACCTCAGATATCAATATCTTTTTCAGCTTTACAGGGCTTGCTCAGCTCCTTGGGGCATACCAACGACGATCCATCCTCAGGCGCCAGCTTATCCCCAGAACAACTACGGAAATTGTCGGAAAAGATCAACGAAATCTTAGGTGATCGTGCAGATCGTGGCCCAGCAGTAGGAGACCAGCCCAGCCAGGTACATGTGCCTTCGAAATGTAATTTACTCGACTGCCAACCCCAAAGTACAGCTCCTGGGTGAAAACAGACTTCCCATCATCGACATTTCCGAACCAGTCCACGATGATTCTCAAACGAGCATTTTGCCCTCCCCCGTTCCGGAACAAGACTTGATCCCGTTCTCTCTTTTACCACCCGACGAAAGGGAACGGCGGCGATGGGAACGCGACCGTATTCTTGATTTGCTCGAGGAGGAGGAACGTTTGCAGCAGCTACAAGAAGAGAGGGATGCGGTGGAGGAACGGAAGGAAGCCATCAGAAACCGAAAAGAGTCAGCGAAAGCTGAACTGGACCGGCTAAAAGCGGCACGAGAGTTGCAGAAGAAGATGGGAAAGGCCCTCGTCCGGCATGCTAAAGCAATGGGGGAGAGCGGAGAAGAGGAGGATGCGCGTTTAAAGCCTCAAGTCACATCTCCGGTTCCAAAGAAGTGTGTGTCCTTTGCAGATGCGCCAGCCGTGGAAGCCGACGAAAGGGATCAGCAAACGTCAGTACGCCAGCCTGACTGGGGCGATGTTACTCCCGGTAGATTACGTGCACAAAGCCGCATACCTCTGGTGAGTACAGCCGAGGCACAGAAATACCCCATGAAAATGCATGTAGTGGAGCGGCGTCCCACTGCAACTCCCACTTCTCCCTCGCACAATGACGCAGACTCGGATGATGAGTCTACCTCCTCAGCCGGGCACCTTTCTCCACACGCGGGAAATGATTTTTCAGACGACGAGGTCAGGTCCTCGTTAAGCGACAACGATTTATCAGATGATGAGCCGGTCGAAGAAGGATTCGATTACGATACTGCACAACATCACCGCGAAATTGCTATGGAATATCATAAGAAAAGACACGCCATCGGCGCCGAAACTGCCAAAGTAATGGCTGCGCACAATCTCGATGAACAAGAACAACACGAAACCGTGAGTCACGCGAATTGCCATGCATTCATTGAAGTTCACAGTAAGTTGAGCTCCAGTCGAACGGACAGTTGCCATTGTCGCGTTTCCGGGCGGATCGCATGACAGCAGCGTACGACAAGTCGCATGGTCCCGTTCCTACATCAATAGGACAAACTGTCATCCCAGCCTCTCGTCAAAAGTCCCTTCGAAATTCCGTGAGGCTAGGAAATTTGGAAAACGATCAACTAGTAGGGGGAGATTCTGGAGAAAGCGGGAGCGAGGATGAGACCGTCCGAGAAGTAATCCAAATGTTGCAAATGGGCAACATTCAGAATGCTGGTCCCAATTTCGAACCATCCTCAATGTCCACCATCGTTTCTCCCCGAAATTGTGACGCCGTGGAGTCACCAACGGTAGGGACATCAATTGCTGCTCATGGGACAAAGCCATCGAGATTTAAATTGGCTCGCGGAGGAGGAATCACAGAATCGACCACTCTCCTGGAGAACAATAACGTCCGGTCGCAACCGCCCCTCTCGAGCGTTGTCGAGCGGAAAGCTCCAAGATCGTCTCCTAGCCGACATTTCCCTATCAACAAACCTCCCCCACGACCTCTAGTCAAAGCTTTCGAGCCGGCACCTCCCATGATCATTGACTCCCCGTCATTCCCTGTGACAGCTAATACCTCGACTGTTATCATTCCGTCGTCCTCCCCTGCTTACCCCATGGCAGTTGGTTCTCCGTCACCCCACCAAACGCAGCTTGAGCGCCCGCCATTAGTCGACTCATCTGCAGCGCAAGGCTCGATGATCCAGTCTCGGGTGTCTCCGCAGGACCCCTCGGTCGTGCAAAGACCTATCTCAAAATTCATGGCTGAAAGAAGAAAATAATCAACTGAGAGTTCTGCCTGCCACGTTCTTGTTATGACGCTAACAGTATATTTGGACGTGAATATATTCTATTCTCGGTTCCCAAAAACTCGTCTCCCCCCCTCCGAACCCTCCATTGCCAGTACCTTCTTTCCAGCAGCTGGCATGCTGAACTAGAACAGCATGCCACTCTACAGGCTTTTAATTCGATAAGTTGGCAAGCTGTTTAAAGGGTTCAACGTTCCATCGTGGATCGCATTGTGTTTGCTGTGTTTAATCCATAGCAATGCTGTGAATCAAAAAGCGGACAAATCCGGACTCGAACCGGAGACCCCCCGCAGCTCAGCATCAATTCTAAGCGGATGTGATAACCAGCTACACCATATACCCGATGGCTGGCTCGCCAAATTGTGTGACTCATAAATCACAAATAACGCTTTAAGCCTGAGCTTGAACCGCTGCTCTTGGTCATCATTAACATTGGCAATGCCATGATCCTGTTCAGTGTTGTTTTTCGCGTTCTTGTCGCCCTCTTCACCCGAGGTTATTTCCAACCCGACGAATATTTCCAAGCACTAGAGCCCGCACACAAATATGTTTTCGGTTATGGTCACCTCACCTGGGAATGGGTGAACCCAGAGCCTTTGAGGAGCATGCTATACCCCGCACTCAACATTCCAATGTACTTGCTCCTGAAATTATCGGGGTTGGACGTTTACCCCTCGTTAGTGGTAGGTTTTGGCACTTCTCAGCTGACCTATCTGATATCACCAGGTCGCCGGACCAAGGGTACTCCACGGTTTGCTTGCCGCTCTAACAGACGTGTGGTTACCGAAGCTAGTCAGCGTAGTCCTCGACAACGCGTCTAGCGAGGAAATCGCTGATCGCGCAGTTGTATCGGTACGTGATCATATTCGGCGTGGGATGCTTCAATCCTCAGGATTTATAGTACCTCCTTTCCATAACCTCCTTCTTTCATTCATTGTCCTTGTCAAGATCGTTGTCCAATTCACTAGAGGTATCCCTCACAACCATAGCCTTGGGATATTTCCCGTGGGATGCCCTAGTTGCGTCTTCCTTACTTGACTGGTGCGTTCTGCTGCGCGACCCTGTCTACGTGTTCATCTTACGAATCTTCGAAGGTCTAAACTCAGATGGAGTACCATATTCGCGGGGATTGCGTGTGCCATCCGGCCAACCAACGCTGTAATCTGGATATACATGTTCACTGTCCTCTTTTGGCGCGTCAAGAGAAATACAAACCTTCTGATATTTATCCTGTGCGATACCGTGTGCATTTGGTCTGTATTGGCCTTACTTTTTCCCAAATTGTCTTTTTGATATTTTTTCTAGCTCGGCAATTCTTCTGGCCGTTTTTACGTTGGATACGTGGTTTTACGGCCGGCCGACGTTGACCTTGATGAATTTCCTACTCGTGAACGCCTCGCCGGTCTCATCGTTCTACGGATCGAGCCCCTGGCATTATTACCTCTTGCAGGCTCTCCCCATTCTATGTATGTCGGCATTGCCGTTCGTTCTTCACGGGCTTTGGCTCGCGTTCGTGAAGCGTGGACCCAAGTTGCGTGTCATGGCGGGGTGCATCGGATGGACTGTATTTGTGTATTCGTTAATTGGACACAAGGAATGGCGGTTTTTGCACCCACTACTGCCCATGATGCATATTTTGGCTGCCGAGTCCGTTGTCCAGCTAATGCATGGCCGGGGAGCTAGGCGCGAAAAGCCTACATCCCAAATCCCAGCTACCTGGAGCAGAACCCAAATTGTTATCCCACTGCTTTTGTCGCTATCAATCCCCGCTTCTATTTATGCCGTGTTCTTCCACTGCACAGGTCAGATCGCTGTCATGTCATTCTTGAGGCGACTTCCCGTCGATAACTCCACGACAATTGGGTTTCTAATGCCCTGCCATTCAACACCATGGCAAGCGTATCTCCACCGCCCAGACCTTGCTCGGCCCGGAAAGATGTGGGCGTTGGGATGTGAACCGCCTTTAGGGTATGTCACGATGTTAAATTGGATGTGCGTGGTAATGCTGAGCAGGTGATACAGGCTTCAAAATCACGCAGAATACAGAGATCAGACCGACATTTTTTTCGAGTCCCCAATTTCATACATAAAATCTCACTTCCCAGCCCACGTCGATCCTACCTTCCCCTTGTCCCCTTTTGCCTTCTCAGTTCCAAATGCAACCTTTATACAAGCATTGCGAGCAATAGAGATGCAGTCAGGCTCGTGGGATCTCGGATGGCGGCACGAGTGGCCGAGGTACATGGTATTCTTCGGTGCGCTTTTGGAAGATCCGGCAATACGAACTTTGTTTGAGGGTAACGGGTACATTGAAGTGTGGAAGGGTGGGAAGGAGTGGGAAGGAGAGGGGAAGAGGAAAGGAGGCGTGAGGGTTTGGGCCTACGGAGGCAACATTGTTGATAATCCATCCTAGAAGCTAATGCCAATATAGCCTTTCGACTAGCTGTTGGTGGCAAACAAGTATTCTTTACCAAAACTGCACGCGGAGTAAGGTGAAGATTAAGATGGAATTGGAATTGATAACTGAGGTGGGCATAACATTATCAACGGACACGCAGATATGACTCGATGGCGCCTCCACGACTCTACATGACCTAGAAGTGCTCCAACCTCACTTACTCTGGCGTCGGGTGAGCTGGATCGGGGGTTAGTGCACACAGGCTAAGAAAGGCGTCGGCCAACCACTTACCCTGCGACGCTTCTTCAACCTGAAATGCAATTTTAGAAATGGAAACTGGTGAGCGGAAGGTACACACTTGTGTTTCTTCATCTTCTTTCGCTTCTTTCGGCGTGTACTGTCAGCATGGATGGTAACCCAATCCTTCGCCGTTTCTTTAGCCAAAGTCATGTCATTCTTCGAGTATTTGGCATTCAGTCCAAAACGAGACAAAGTCTGCTGCCATGCAATAGCACCCCCGACACGATTCATGACCAACGCGTGGGCAAGCTGGCGAGCGGCATCCGCATCCGCGTCAGGGGACGACTCTGGAGGGTTATCAATAGTGGTGAATGAGGGCCGTGAGCCATTGTTGATTTGATCTTCGGAAGATGTGAATAACGGGGTGGAACTGTCAGCAGCTTCGAAAATGGCAGATGTCGGCTGGTTTAGCAGGAGTAAGGGTCGGTACAACGAGAAAAAATGATGAAGTTTGTATTCCTTGGAAGAGATGGTGGGATGGGTTGGGGCACAATCGGAAGGCAACAAGCATGGCGGTGAGACGCTTGATGAAAGAGGCTGCGCGGGGTGCGATTGTGGATGTGTCTCGGCTGGCTTGCTGGTCAATTTCTCGTCAGCAGGAGCAGGTTTCACCACACCGCTTGCATTTGGGGGTGGACTGGTGGCAGTGGGCTCTGCAGCGGTGGTATTGTCTGCCTTTGCTTGGCCAGATTGCAAGACTGGTTTTGGTGACTTGGCAGAAACAAAGTATCTTCCACCCCCTGGTTTCGAGGAGAAGAAGGAGGAGTAAGCTCTGCCTACTGGATGAGGAAGACGAGCCAGACGAGAGAACAGCGACATGCAAGTAACATGCAAGTGCTGTGACGACCTTGAGAGGGTGGCCGAAACCAGTTCAAGTAGAAACCACCACTTGCCACAGGTAAAACAATCAATAATCACAGCAAAGGCCACATCGACCACAAAGATAGACTATATAGCTACGCTCTGCTCACCACAATGTTATCTACAGCCACCCTTTTCGATTTCTATGCCCTCCTCTGTTTCGCGCAAAATATCCAATGACACGGCATTCGTCACCTTGACAAATGGTCGACTAAAACGCGGTTTACTCGACATACTCCCCGCTTTGCCTCTTGACATTCTTTGCGAGGTAGGAATCCCTCATTATCACACCCGATACTTAGTCACTATCGCCCCTCAGATATTTTGTTTCCTCTACCCAGCCGATCTCCTTGCTCTTGCTCGCACTTCCAAGGCATTTCATCATTTCCTTCTAAAAAGGTCGGCCACGTTTATCTGGAGGTCTACCCGGCGAAACGTGGACGGCCTCCCGGAGCCACCCTCAGACATGAATGAAGTTCAATATGCCTCCCTAGTGTTTGGATCCGGATGTCATTACCAGGTACACACAACTTACACATATCTATCTGTCATGCTAAGTCATACACCCCAGGGATGTGATAGAAAGGCGCGTGATACAGTGTGGCACCTGCGTATTCGCTCGTGTGCGAGCTGTCGGCCAAAACACCAGTAAGCCCAGTCGCGTGGCTCTACACACAGAGAGATTAATGACATGCCAGGCCAATCAAAGTAAACGAAAGTGACGATTACCTTGCCATTTGTGCGATGCTCGCCTGCTACCCCAACACTCTTGAACAGTACATACCTTGCGGACCTTTTCTCAGTTCTAAAGGTGGGTTACTCGTTTGGTTATACCTTCTGGAGGAACTCAGGTTATGTAGGGAAACCTGCCAAAGGCTTCCGGGAGCACCACATCAAGACATTTGCGGATGAGCTAAGAGCATTACCTCTCTCAGACCGTCAAGCCTACCTCGATCGTCGTAAGCAGGCTACAGAGGTAATTACTCAAGTGAGTGTCCGAATCGCAGTTGCGCTCGACCCACGCCTCATCGATTCCCAGTTTGCAAGGGCAGGGGTTGCATGGCAACTCGATGCGAAAAGTGTGCGTATCACAGAACTGCGCAACAAACGGGCGGCACGGGCAGAAATGTTTGTCCAACCTGTCAACTAGCGAATTTGGCTGATAAGCTTGAATAGAATCCGCGAGAGTCTTGTCGCAACTGGTTTTAAGGAGGAACTTGATTATTTTGGGTGGGACCGCATCCGCAAGCATCCTCTCATCAGCAGCACCCAGGCACTGACAGAGAAAGGTATATTCCCTGCCTCTGGCCAATACGTTACACTGACCTTGCATCAAGCTCGTTCCAGTGTTCTGGACCAACTCAGAGAGTACATGTTGGGTTGGCGAGAACTTCGGATGGAAGAGCAAGTGTACGCCCGTCGACGTCAGGTTTTTGTCGATGCTTGGCTCCGGTTCACGATAGCTGCCTTTCACAACAACCCAAATGGTTATTCCTACCTCCCACTACCACCGAATGCTGTCATCGGTTCCTCTGAAAGCATCAATTCTGTGATACGACAATCTAGTCCAATATCGCACGAGTCTCTCCTCGAACAACTTCATGCTGCCTTCCTACCGGCTTGCGAATACATCCTCGACTGGCATAGAACAATTCGCCGAGAGCTTGCCAGTTTACTTCCGGGTTACAAGGCTGAAGACGATGACGAAGCTATTCATGCTCAGCTCAAGCTTGCCACGTCCGTTTTTCACTGCAATGCTGGTCGCAACTGTCGAGGTGGAAGTCGCGCTTTGGCGTATCCCGAGATTTTATTCCATCCGTGTTTCACACTCATGGCACCTGGGAACGGACCCTCTCCCAAAGATCCCTGGAGTATGGCCAGTCACAATGCATGTCTTATGATGGGCGGTCCTTGGAGCTGCAAGGGTCGTGTTCAAGTGCATCCAAGACAGTTTGTGGTGAATAAAGTACTGTTGTGCTGTGGGAAAGATCCTAGATCTACCACCGCTGCAGAAATGGACGGGCAAGATCCTAGGTTGGTATGCCTAGAGTGTACTTCCCGCGATAGGGTAATTACACTGATGTCCTGGCGTCGCGCCGTAAGTGGTTTCCTTCACAATTAACCCAGTCATCTCCTAATTATCTTCCTAGGTTCAACACAATATTACATCTCATCCTGATTTCACCTACAAACACCCATGGATTATGGCTAGCCATACTTCTCACGCACGGATCGACATGCCAGGATCCCTAGATATGTCGGGCGATACCTTAAGCGACTATTCTGTCTGCCTTCTTTGCCCTCCTCGCATTCCTTCGTGGAACACCCGTTTCGGACTCGAGGATTTGATGTGTCACATCAAGACTAAGTGTGTATCTCCTTAGGATATGAGAAATATCAGTTTTAATGACATTCCTGTTAGGCACGATGTCCCCAGTCCAGTATTTGGAAAAGACTATGTATTTGACGCGAACATCACTCCGGTTTACTTCGACCTCGTGATAATAAGGAAGTAGCGCAACGTCTAAGACTGTTTATTTCTTTACTTAGCGTTCCAAGAGTTGGTTGCCCCACTGTTCTAAGTACCTCATGTGTAACTAGTCTCAGAAAGCTAGCTGTGACACGATATTTTCACGTTGCTGACTAAGCAAACCGAGAGAGGAGTTATGGACAGAAAGCAGCGTGTTCTGCACTCTAATCCATTCAGTCACACATGTCGGGAATCTGTAGACCACGGTTAGCTGAAGAACGCAAGCAATGGAGAAAGGATCATCCGTTTGTACGTACTATCCTGTTGTTTCTGCTCACACGTAGATCGCTTGTCTCGGCTTGAATATAATGCCGCAAAGCTATGTTCTCCCTTTCAACAACACCTTCTCAAAAGCCATTCTTCAATTCTTTAACTCGTGGTCGCTTGTCACTTAGGGATTTTATGCAAAGCCTGTCAAGGCTGCTGATGGAACCATGAACCTCATGGAATGGGAAGTTGGAATTCCGGGGAAAGCTGGGGTATGTTAATTCAATCTGTGACGTGCCGCAAGTTGAGCGTGGCATCTCGCGTAGACTCCATGGGAAGGTGGATTGTATAAGCTCTCGATGACGTTTCCAGAAGGTGAGCAGGACTCTCGCTGCCGAGAGGTGTGCACTGATCATCATGCAGATTACCCATCCAAACCCCCCAAATGTAGGTTCGTTAATGTGGTATATTGCCATGCACTCGATCGCGTATCCAGGTAAATTCACACCACCACTATTTCACCCTAATGTGTACCCGTCTGGGACTGTCTGCCTCTCCATCTTGGACGAGGAAAAGTCGTGGAAACCTGCTATCACAATCAAGCAGGTATGTCTTTCGTAATTTGAACCTGAGAGGGGCATGTTCGGACGTCTATCTTGCTAGATCTTGCTGGGTATCCAAGACCTACTGGATGACCCAAACGTCAATGATCCCGCGCAGAGTGATGCGTACACCATGTTCAAGTGAGATCCTGACTTGACTATTTTTCACTCAGCTAATAACCCCCACAGGAATGACAAGGTTGCTTATGAGTGAGTGGTATCCAGAAAAGTTATGGCCTCAATCACCGACCAATCACAGGAGGAGAATCCGAGCACAAGCCCGAGAAAACATACCGAAGTGATTTCGTATTAACCATTCTCACTATCATTGTTTGAGATCCATACCCCATACTATGTCATACATGTGTTTGAATAACTACTGATGCCAAGGAGAAATTACGTGAAAACTCAGTACATGAGTTTCTCGATGGCTAATTTGATGTTGCGAATTTGGCTCTGGAGCTCGCGTGCCTCGCTGGTGGTGACACTTGCAGCGATAACTGGCCGAGACACATTGCAAGCCCGTCCTAGAGCAGCCTTCGACGGAATAAAGACGTATGGGACGTTCTACAAAACAGAGACAATGTAAATATCAGATGGGGGCGAATAAAGTGCGAAGATGCACTACCTTTTCTTCACATAGCAGAGGAAGATGCAACAGGATCTCTAAAGGTTCCGTGTCCGCCGTCAGTACAACGAACTCGGCGACACCGCGGTTCAAGGTTTTAGTGGCTAAAGTAGTGTACCATTTAGCGTTGCACACCATGCCCGGAAAAAAAGAGTGATAGGTTCGTAGGAACAAGCAACAAACCTTCATTCGCGCCTTTTTTTAGCTGCTTGTACTGGCCAGCCTGCTGCACCAAGTCAAGGATCTTTTGAAATCAGATAGCATGACCGGAAAAAAGCAGTAAACACAATGATCAGGTGAGAGCTTGCGCTCCCGAGGAAAGGAGAATCTTACGGAGTTTGCCAAGGGTTCATCAGCGAGGGGCCATGCTTTGCCTCGAGTTTCCGCCATTTCTCAAGCAGAAGGTGGTACTTGGTTGACCTTGGTCGAAGACAGAGGGGCCAGAGAATTCTTTGGACAAGCGTGGCCGTAAACAGCTTGAGGACGCTGACATAAGCAATGGCCAGAAAAGGAATGTTTAGTGTTCAAAGCATGATGTGTACACCATGACCGTACGCTTGGTCAGGAGCCACTCGGGTATTTTTCGACAGTTTTTTTATAATTCTCTTGCAGCCGCCTGTCCCGGAGGTTCTATGGTCAGCCTCGCTTTATCTACGGATGGACGACAGGCCGTGTAGAGGTAAGATTAAAAATCCAGGAGGCTATGCTAATGGTGCACATCGATCAGACTCGGATACAAAGTTCCAGATTTTCGAGACATGGAGAGCCTCACCATTTCTGTCAATTTATATGTCAGACCAACAGATGCGTTGCGGTCAACTACCCGTTATTTTGCTCTCTTATGGCGTTGGTGAGTAATCTTAGGATGTTTTTGCTCGTTACCACTAAATGTATCGCCTCAGCCAACCCCAGAGCTCAGTGGCGCGTATGATATTAAGGCTGCACACTGGCAGTATCTCGTCCTTTGTGCCTTATGTTATTTTGATCTAACGCCATGCAACGTACAAGATACCGCCATTACGTGACTATTGCATCGTCCTCCCTCGGATCTGAGCTCAGGCTCTGGGTCATGCCGAATCCACTGCTCAGATGGCGCACCAGCCAACCACGTGTGGAGTAGTTTAAGCGTTGGTGGACAGACGGCAGCTGGTTTGCTGTCCACCATTG
>JBBPNN010001174.1:0-11526 GCA_038090935.1 Hortiboletus campestris
GACCACGACCAGCACAGAATCAAAACCAGAGGATAGGGGGAGGTCGGTGATCATATCACAGGAAATCTGTTGGAACGGCTGACTCGCGGAGGAGGAGATTGGACAAAGACCAGGGGCCACTGGATGGGTGTTGACCTTGTTCGCTTGGCAAACAGCGCAACCTGCAACAAAGCGACGAACAAAGGTGGTCAGACCAGGCCACCAATAGTCGTGCTGCACAAGGTGAACAGTGCGGAAATATCCTCCATGACCCCCAGTGGGCGAATCATGGAGGGACCGTACAAGGTCCTGCCGGGCGGGCTCAGGAATGTAGAGATGGCCCTTGAAGTACAAGGCACCGTCCAGGAAAGTCCAATCCTTCGGGGAGGCACGAGGGAAGAGTGAATTGCCCTCAGTCAAGGCTTTCACCACGTCAGTGACAAGGGGATCCTTGGCAGTGTGGCGAGCAATCTTGCTAGCCAAGGCAACGTCCAACTGATTGATGATAACTTCCGAGACATCCGTAGGAACGTCCGGAAGGGGGGGAAGAGGTTTCGACAAAGCGGGGAGGAGAATGGTGGCTGTGTTGTCAGCGGATGTGTCGACGACATCCCGACGAGATAATGCATCCACAGGACCCATGGCAGAGCCAGGTTGGTTGTCCCAGTGGAGGTCAAAGTCCTGCAGGAACATCGACCAGCGAGCCTGTCGGCGAGAGAGATTCTGAGGAGACTTGAAGTACGTCAAGTTCCTATGGTCCGTAATCACCGTGACTGGGTGATTAGTGCCCGTGAGGTATTGTTGCCATTCCTCAAGGGCTCATATGACAGCGAGGAGTTCGTGGTCATAGATATCGTAATTTCGCTCAGCTGGAGTGAAAGTCTTGGAGTAATAGGTGCAGGGATGGAGATCCCCATTGCCATCCTTCTGCATCAAGACGGCACCTGATGTGCAGAGAGAAGCATCTGTCATGACAAAGAATGGATGATCGGTGTCGGGGTACCGCAGTACTGGCCGACTCAGGAACGCCTTCTTGAGTTTCTGAAAAGAAGCCTCATGATCTGGCAACCATTGCCAAGCAGCATTCCTCTTCGTCAAAGAAAGAAGCGGCTGTACAATGTTAGAGAAATCAGGGATGAACTTCCTGTAGAAATTGCAGAAGCCCATGAACGAGCATACTGCACTAACGGATTGTGGGGTGATCCATTCCTCAATAGCGGTCAGTTTCACAGGGTCCATGGAAACTTGACCTTTCCCGACAATCATGCCAAGGTACTCTGCCTTCGGTGCACAGAACATGCACTTTTCCAGCTTGACACCTAGCTTATGTTCGCAAAGGCGTTGGAGAACAAGATGAACTCATTTGACATGTTCGTCGTAATCCTTAGAATGAACCATCAGATCATCCATGTAAATGATGAGCCAACCTTCTGCAAGGTAGTCGGCAAAGATATGGTTCATGAAAGCCTGGAATGTTGGTGGTGAGTTACACTGCCCAAAGAACATTACTATTGGCTCGAAGAGTCCAAGAGGGGTGGTGAAGGCGGCCTTCCATTGATCCTCGGGGCAGATATGAATATTGTTGTAGCCCCAATGGATGTCAAGTTTGGTGAAGTACCTAGAGTGCTTCAAGGTGTCGATCAAATCAGCGATACGAGGAAGAGGGTAAGCATTCTTGATCGTGTGGGAGTTAAGGTATCTATAGTCCTGGCAAGGATGGTAGGTTCCATCCTTCTTTGGTACAAAGAAGAACGGAGAAGCCTGGAGAGACTTCGACGGCACGATCTTTCCTTCTCATAGATTTTCTTCGACAAATCCTTTCAACACCTCCATCTCCTTAGGGTTCAAGGAGTAGTTCTTGGCTCCCTTTGGCACAAACAAGTCGTCAAGTTCAATGGTGTGGTCGAAGGGTCGATGGGGAGGAAGAGGAACATCTTTCGCTTTCGTGAAGACATCACGAAATTCGGCGAATTCGGGAGAAAGTTTGACGACCTTCTTTTCTTGGTTGGTGGTGATGGAGGTCGAGACAGTGACCTTGTTGATCTCCAAGGGAGGGAGCACTCCCATGGCCACAGCTAAATCATCGACCAATTGATCGAAGATAGCATCCTCAGAGACTGAGTTATAACGTAGGAGGTAGCGCTGGGTTTTGGCGTCCTCCTTTGGTTGCGAGATCATTCCAGTTGACCAGTCGATGGTCGGATTGTTGTGGCGAAGCCAAGGAAGTCCTAGGATGACCTCCTCGTTAGTTTGAATGAGGTAGAAAAGCCGTTTCTCCACGTTCTCTCCGATACGAAGGTGAGCGATTGTCATCCTTCGTATTAAACCTCCTTGGTTGACAGTTCTGTCCACATTGTGAGCCATCAGAGGTTTCGGCAGTCATTGCGTGTCCCATCCAAGACGATGGACGAGAGCTGTGCTTATAAAGCACCCCGTAGCCCCACAGTTGATGAGGGCATGCGTTTCAGCAATTTTCCTGTTTGATCCGGACAGGGTAATAGGAATGGAGATAGATCTCGCATTCTTTCCGGATACAAATACAGGCGCTATAGTAAAGGAGGGTAAAGACACTGATACTTTCCCTCCACTCAAAAATCCTGTGGTCCCCTGCTAGCCCCATTATCGTGATAGAAAATATTGGGCTCAATGGGTTCTTCTTCATCCACTACTAGTCTAGCCACGCTTTCAGTGACGTCGACCGGGGTTCCATCTTCGTCGGCTGCTCCATAAATGATCTTCAGGGAGTTCACCGCCTCTGCGTCAGAGATATTGAGCGTCCGGGCATACTCCTGAAGTGATGATGGAGGAGCAGACACCGTGGCGGCCCAAATTCTCGGAGCTGAAGGAGCGGGAGGTCGAGGAGAGAAGCCTTGAGTATTCCCAGAGTGGGGATGCTTGTTGGAACGACATCCGACCTTGTGACAAATGAAACACTTGTTGTTACGGAAGTGTTCGGCTCATTGAGCGGGGGAAAGTCAGATAGCGTCAATGTCCATAGCATAAGGATCCCGACGAGATGAGGAGGTATTGGAAGAGTGCTGAGTACCTCCAGAAGGAACGTATGTAGTAGTGCCAGAGCGAAGTTTCTTCAAACACTGGACCACGTCGTAAAATTGAGCGGCTTTGTTGAGCCACTTCTTGGCCGTCTTTGGTTCTTCATCGACTGCGGCCATCCGGAAGGTGAGATCCGCAGATACTGCCTTCTTGAGCATGTCTTTCAGGACAAACTCATCCGTTATCCCGCTCCAACCCATTTCGAGTTCGAAAGCAGAGCGGAATCCATGGAAGTCTCCTTTAAAGGGCAGTCCTTCCATGCGTATGTCACCCAAGGCTGCGCGAGCCTTGCCCGTTCAATCTGAGGGGAAGAAAACCTGGGCAAAGTCGTCCGAAAACTTCTCCATGGTCTTCTCTGTTGCTGATATGTCGGGGTTCAGCATTTTCTTCAACCAACCCTCAGAGAAGATAGCACCACGTCCCCTACTCATCTTATTGCAAAGAGTGAGTATTTTTATTTTGTCGGTGCTGAATCGTGGAGACATCTGGAAGTATGCCTCCATGGCGAGTGCCCATCGTTGAGCGTCCTCGTCCCTGCCAGAGAAGTCGTCTGGCAGTCCAGCCTTAAGCTCGGTCCCATTAGTTTGACGTTTGTCAGCCATGTCGTCGTCGTCAGAATGGTATTCGTCGTCTGATGGAGGTTCGGAAGGGGGAGAAGGCAGAGGTGCAGGGTCACGAAGGGGAGAATTCGGAGAAGGAGAGAAGTGTTGGATAGAGGGTGGACGAGAAGGGGGAAGAGCCAGAGCACGAGTTAGTGGAGTGTTGAAGGGGGAGGGCAAAGTCGAGGGGCCAGGTACACGCCTGCTTGAACTCATATGAGAAGGACGCGAAGTCGGTTCTCGATGAACTGGTGAGAGTTCGGGTGGAGCAGGAGTAGATCTGGTTCCAGTGGTAGGGGGCTCATTGTCTTCTTCTTCGTCTCTAAATCCGCGTTGGAGAAGATGTTCAAGGTTGATCCTGCGCGTGGTGGTGAGGATGGTCTCGTCCTTCTACCAATTGGTAGGGATGGAAAAGCAGTTAGTTCTTTTGTTACGCTAAGCATAGAACCTAGCTTTATCCAGAGGAGTCACATGACGAACGACGGAGAAAGTCGGAAGGTAGTCCGCCCAAGGTCCTATGTTACCCTTGCGGCGCGATGGAGTCGAAGAGTCTACTGCGCCTGATAGGCGAAGAGACTATGAGAAGGGGTCTCGACAAGTAGACTCGCAAGTCCACAAGCGGATTGGGCTAGATACTACACTTGTATTGCGTAGAACTAACTAGGGAATAGTACAAGTACACTGGGCGTTTATATACGTATGAGCGGACCCTGAATAAGGAGTCCTAAAGGGGAAACAGAACAGCGGAACGCTGTTCTAGAAGGGGATACGTCCATAAAGGAAACAGGGTCAAGGGGAGGAACGGAACGGAACAAAGGAAGACATACTGCAGACTGCGCAAAGGATCAGGAGTCCCGGTTGGAATTAAAGATCAGAAGGTGAACGGGACTTCGTCTATGTGTCAAAATTGAAGAAACGGAGGAAATCGGAATTGGGGTCGTCGGGAAAAGCAGAAGAAACCCACGAGGCAAACTCGTGTTCCTTGGCCTCGGACATCCAGGGGATTTCTGTAACACCTACTCCTTCCCCTATCTCCACCCTGCTGTGTTTCCGCAGCTCTGCAGCTGCACAGTCCTGACTTGACCTGCCTCCAATTTGATCCAAAAAAGCTCTTGGAATTCCTTTCTTCCGTGCTTCTTTCCACTTCCACTCCACCCATTTTCTTCCATGTTTCCAATCTTGTCTTCCCCTGGGTATTTAACACCCAGGAACTCCACTAAATCCCAATCCCATTTTGATATGTCCCTTTCTCCCGCCTCCAACATTTCCAACCCAGTTTTTCCTTCATTGATTCCCCTTAATTTGGATCACCTTCCTCTCCATGACATGTTGTCTTTGTGTCAGTCCTTGAAGACCCATCAGCGCTCCTCTCCATTGAGCAGCTACCGGAATTCAGGGATGGACAGACAATGTTTTTCCCCAACCTCATTTGGCTCTACCACAACTACTCCCGTGGTTGCCTCCATTTGGCAGCGTCCTCCGGCCTCACTGCTGAGGATGCACAGTGATGGAACAATAGGCTTGCTGGACAATGCTATGAGGTTTTACGACTCCTCTCCATCACTGATTTCTTCCGATTCTTCCACTTTGTCCCAGAAGATGTCATGCAATGAATCCTCTCTGCTACTCTTGGACTTCTCCATGAGGAGCAACGGAGGTATTATTTCGAAGGACTGGTCTCTTCCTCTGAGTCAGGACTTAACACTCCCAAGTCTACTCTGAACCTTGACTCCGGAATTACTACTGCGGTCACCTCGGCACAGGAAATCTCCTCTCCACCACAGAGCCCCATCCCCATTCCTCCCCCATTTCCAAGACAAGGAACCTGACTCTCTGAACTCGACTTCTTCCAATTGGCTAACACCATCCAATCCATCTTCCAATCTTGTTTCACCATCACCAACCTCAGTCCTACCTCTGTCTGAGGAGTGTTGCTCCCTTGAATCACAATTGAGCAGCTCTACGCTGCTTTGTCTACCAAAGCCCCGGTCACCTGTGTCCCTCCTGCCCATCTTATCAGTGCCCCTACTACCAAGTGTTTGTACCTGGACATATCCAATCCTCCTGTCCAGTCTACCTCTCTCACGTCAATGGAAGGGATCTCAATGAGACTGATGACAACAGAGACATTAGTTTCTGAGATGGTGTCTCAGGCATACGACAGGGGTAATGTTACAGAAATCCCCTGGATTACTGAGGCCAAGGAACTTGAGTTCGATTCTTGGGTAACCATGTGGGAACCCGAGGACTCTGACTTTGAATCATTCTTTGACATTCCTTCTAATTCCTTTTAGTCCAATGGAGTTCCATTCATTCCATGCTTCTTTACTGCCAGAACTCCTATTTTCTCTTTTGTATGTCTTCTTTCCGTTTCCTTCTGTTCTGCAGTCTGCAGTCCATGGTCCACAGTCCGCAGTTCCTGATCTGATCTGATCTGATCTCCTTATGGATGAATCCCCTTCTAGCACAGCATTCCGTCATTCTGTTTCCTTTTTAGGATTTCTTATTCAGGGTCCACTCCCAGTGTGTTACGCTAAGCGTAGAACCTAGCTTTAATTGGTGAGAGCTTTGTGATGAACAACGAGTAAAGTATCCAATTGCAATCTACTAAACAGGTTTTTATATACTGGGAGTGGACCCTGAATAAGGGATCCTAAAGGGGAATGGAACAGTAGAATGCCATTCTAGAAGGTGATATGTCCATAAGGGGAACAGAACGGAATTGGTCAGGAACTGCGGACTGCGGACTGCAGACTAGGAACAAGACAGAACAAAGGAAGACATATGAAAGAGGAGAAGAGGAGTTCTGGCAGTAAAGGAAGCATGGAAAGAACGGAACTCTGTCGAACTAAGGATCAAAGAAATCAGAAGGAAGATTGAAGAAGGAAGTGAAATCAGAAGTGGAGTCCTCAGGTTCCCATGCAGTTACCCACAAGTTAAACTCAAACTCCTTGGCCTCAGTCATCCAGGGGATTTCTGTAACATTACCCCCGTTGTATGCCTGAGACACCATCTCAAAAACTAATGTCTCCACTATTGTCAGTCTCATCAGGATCCCTGCCATTGACGCAAGAGAGGTAGACTGGACAAGCAGATTGGATATGTCCAGGAGCATGGGTGTGACAGTAGGGGCACTGATAGGTGGGGCAGGAGGGATGAAGGTGACTGGGGCTTTGACAGACGAAGCAGTGCATAGCTGCTTGATTGCAACATTGAGGGAGTGACACTCCTCAGACAGAAGTGGGACTGAGGTTTCGGCTCGGTGGCATGGATTGGAAAACAGATTGGATGGAGTCGACCAATCGAGAGAAGTCAAGGTCGGAAGTGGGTTTAGGTCCACATCCCTGAAATGGGGGTGGAACGGGAATGGGGCTCTGCAACAGAGAGGGGAGGCTTTGCGGCGAGGTGTCTGCAGTAGCAACTCTGGAGTCAAGGTTCGGAGTAGATTCAGGAGTGTGAACTCTGGACTTGGGTGTTGTGTGGAGCATCCCCTGAAAGAAGTGTCTCCGTTGTTCCTCGTTGCATAATCTGACAGTCGCAGCGAAGATTCGCTGCATGACCTCCTTAGGGACGAGATGGAAGAAGCAAGAGAAGTTGGTGGAGGCAAGGAGCTGCAAGACCTCATAGTGCTGGGCAGAGAGTCTATGGTTCCATCACTGTTACGCTAAGCGTAGAACCTAGCTTTATCAGTGAGAGTCACGTGACGAACGTCGGGTAAAGTCGAAAGTGTTGAGCTTGTGGACCGCGTTACCCACAAAGCGAATTGAAGAGTCTACAATGCTTGGTAGGCATAGAGACTATGAGAAAGGTCTCGACAAGTAACTTCGCAAGTTACCAGCGGATTGGGCTAGATACTACACTTGTATTGCGTAGAACTAACTGAGGAAAAGTACAAGTACATCAGGCGTTTATATACTATGAGCGGACCCTGAATAAGGAGTCCTAAAGGGGACACGGAACAGCGGAGTGCCGTTCTAAAAGGGGATACGTCCATAAGAAGAAATGGGTCAAGGGTAAACTGCGGAAGGAAATGGAAATGGAACAAAGGAAGACATATTGCGGACTGCGCAAAGGATCAGGAGTTCCGGTTGGAAATAGAAGAGTAGAAGCAGAATGGAACTCCATCTAGAAATCAAAAGAATCAGACGGAAGGTCAAAGAAACGGAGGAAATCGGAATCAGAGTCCTCGGGTTCCCACGCGGAAATCCACGAAGCGAACTCGTGCTCCTCGGCTTCAGACATCCAGGGGATTTCTATAACAATTGCTGTGCATCCTCAACGAAGAGGTTGGTGGACGTTGCCAAATGGAGTCGACCACGGGAGTAGTTGTGGTAGAGTTGAATGAGGCCAGCAGTGAGAATCTCTTGGTTGTTCCAGAACTCCGAACTCTGTTCAATGGGGAGAAGTGCTGAGGGGTCTTCGAGGACCAATGTGAAGACGACATGTCGTTCTCGTAAGGGGAGTCGAGCGATAGAGGAAATGGGGATGGAAGCACTGAAGGATGCAGAGATGTCAGAGGTGGGAGACAAAGACATATCAAATGGTTGGCGACACAGTGGAGTTCCTGGGTGGTTAAATACCCAAAGGGAAGTTCAAATCAGGGGGTCGGGAGAACATGGGCGGAGCGGAAGTGGAAAGAAGCACGGAAAGGTGGAGTTCTGCTGGTTCTTCGAGTCAACTCGGAATAGGATCAAGTTGGAACTGCACAGCTGTGGGACTGTGGAGCTGTGGAGCACTGCAAGGTGGAGATAGGTGGGAGGACACAGGTCGGTTGGAACAACGGAAAATCTTTTGTCTCTTGAACAATCAGACCATGGAATGGGGTGATGGAATAACCAGTGGCTGGGGAGTTGGAGGCGGTGGATGGGACGGAGCTGGCAGAGATGACGAGGCAGAGGACTAAGGGGATGTAACCATAGCAAACTCTTTAGGTCTGGAGAGTTTGTAGGCCCGCAGCATGTATTTGGCATGCGAAAGATGGGATTCTGGTTCCCAAGTGTCCTCAGTGCGAGAGTATCCAATCCAAGAGACCAGAAATTGACGGCATCCAGGAGATCCTCGGTGTGAACAGATGGTCTCGATTTCGTACTCCTCTTCTCCTTCGATGATCTTGGAAGGAGGATTGAAGTAGTTTGGTCCATGTTCATCAGTCTTGGTGAAGGTCGAAAGGAGGGAGGTGTGGAAGACGTTATGAATCTTCTTCCAAGTAGGGGGAAGACAAAGTTTGTAACTGTAAGGAGAAATGACTGTGTTGATCTCGAATGGTCCTTCGCAATGGGGAGCAAGCTTGCGAGAGGGAAAATTGAACCTGAGGTTTCGAGAATCAAGCCAGACTTTGTCTCCTATTTTCCACAGGGTGAACTTTGTTCCGATGTGCTCTTTAACAGTCTGAGCGGCTTTGGCATGAGCAGCAGTAGCCTCCTTTCGTGCAGCATCAAGGATTTCTAACCGCTTTTCCAGGGCGGGAAGAAAGGTAGTTCCAATCGGGGGATATGCATGGGGTTCGTACCCATGCATCAGAGAGAATGGGGTGACATTGGTAACGGAGTGAACAGAGGAGTTGTGGAAGAACTTGGCCATAGGCAGGAGTTCAGCCCACTTCAAGGCGTTTCCTTGGCAGAAGATGCAAAGATAGGTTTCCAGTTCTTGGTTAACTTGTTCAGATTCTCCATCAGTCTGCAGGTGATATGCAGTGGAGAGGGCAATGTCATAGGAAAGGAGTCGGGCGAGTTCCTTGGCAAAGGCAGAGGAAAACTGGGGTCCACGATCGGAGATAACCTTGTCATGGAGTCTGAATCGGCAGAAGACATGTTTGAAAAAGAGGGATGCAATCCCTGCCGCATCGATAGCTTTGTTACAAGGGATGAAAATCACCCCCTTAGTAAGCCCATGGTCAACCATGACCAGCATAGAATCAAAACCAGAGGATAGGGGGAGGTCGGTAATCATGTCATAGGAAATCTGCTGGAAGGGCCAACTCACAGAAGAGGAAATCGGACAAAGACTGGGGGCCACCGGATGAGTGTTGACCTTGTTGGCTTGACAAATAGTGCAACCAGCAACAAAGCAGTGAACAAAGGTGGTCAGACCAGGCCACCAATAATTGTGCTGTACAAGGTGAACAGTGCGGAAATACCTCCCATGACCCCCAGTGGGCGAATCATGGAGGGACCAAACAAGGTCCTGCCAGGCAGGCTCAGGAACGTAAAGATGGCCCTTGAAGTACAAGGTGCCATCAAGGAAAGTCCAATCTTTGGGTGAGGCATGAGGGAAAAGCGAGTTGCCTTTGGTCAAGGCTTTGACAGCATCGGAGATGAGGGGATCATTGGTGGTATGGTTGGCAATTTTCTCAGTGATGAGAACATCCATTTGCCCAATGATGACATCAGAGACGTCCATAGCGACAGGAGAGTCGGAAAGGAGAGTAATGGCGGTGTTGTCAGTGGATGTATCAACGACATCCTGACGGGAGAGCGCATCCATGGGACCCATGGCAGAGCCAGGCTGATTGTTCCAGCAGAGGTTGAAGTCCTGCAAGAACATCAACCAGCGAGCCTCTCAGTGAGAGAGGTTCTGGGGAGACTTGAAATAGGTCAAGTTCCTATGGTCCATGATCACCGTAACTGGGTGATGAGTGCCTGTGAGGTATTCTCTCCATTCCTCAAGGGCTCATATGACGGCGAGGAGTTTGCAGTCATAGATATTGTAATTTCGCTCAGCGGGAGTGAACATCTTGGAGTAACAGGTGCAGGGATGGAGATCACCATTGCCATCTTTTTGCATCAGGACAGCACCTGAGGCACAGAGAGAAGCATCCGTCATCACAAAGAACAGACTGTTGGTGTCAGGGTATTGCAATACTGGCCGACGAAGGAAAGCATCCTTGAGTTTCTGAAAGGAAGCCTCATGATCTGGTAACCATTGCCAAGCAGCGTTCTTCTTCGTCAAAGAGAGAAGCGGCTGCACGATGTTAGAGAAATCCAGGATGAACTTCCTATAAAAGTTGCAGAAGCCCATAAATGAGCATACTGCACTAACAGAGGTGGGAGAGATCCATTCGTCAATGGCGGTAAGTTTCACAGGGTCCATGGAAACTTCACCTTCTCCAATGATCATTTCAAGGTATTTGGCTTTCAGAGCGCAGAAAGTGCACTTTTCCAGCTTGACACCTAGTTTGTGTTTCCTAAGGCATTGGAGGACAAGGTGAACTTGTTTGACATGTTCATCATAGTCCTTGGAATGAACCATTAAGTCATCCATATAGATGATAAGCCAACCTTCTGTGAGGTAGTCAGCAAAGATATGGTTCATGAACGTTTGGAATGTCGAAGGAGAGTTACATTGCCCAAAGAACATGATGGTGGGCTCAAAGAGACCAAGAGGGGTGGTGAAGGCAGCCTTCCATTGATCCTCAGGGTGGATTCGAGTGTTGTTATAGCCCCATCAGATGTCGAGTTTGGTGAAGTACCGAGAATGCTTCAAGGTATCAATGAGGTCAGCTATGCGAGGAAGGGGATAGGCATTCTTTATCATGTGAGAATTGAGGTACCTATAATCCTGACAAGGACAGTAGGTTCCATCTTTCTTTGCCACAAAGAAGAACAGAGAAGCCTGGGGAGACTTCGATGGAACAATCTTCCCTTCTCGCAAGTTTTCTTCAACAAATCCTTTCAACGTGTCCATTTCCTTAGGATTTAAGGAATAGTTCTTGGCTCGTTTTGGAATGAACGATTCGTCAAGTTCGATGGTGTGGTCGAATGGTCAGTGGGGAGGAAGGGGAATGTCTTTCGCTTTCATGAAGACATCATGAAATTCGGCAAATTTGGATGGTAGTTCAACAACCTTTTTCTCTTGGTCGTGTCATATACTGTGCCAACCCCTAGCACGACTCCAG
>JBBPNN010001175.1:0-11512 GCA_038090935.1 Hortiboletus campestris
TCCTTTCCGCAGTATGTCTTCCTTTGTTCCGTTCCGTTCCGTTCCTCCCCTTTGCCCTATTTCCTTTACGGACGTATCCCCTTCTAGAACGGCGCTCCGCTGTTCCGTTTCCCCTTTAGGACTCCTTATTCAGAGTCCGCTCTCACGTATATAAACGCCCGCTGTACTAGTACTATTTCCCCAGTTAGTTCTATGCAATACAAGTGTAGTATCTAGCCCAATCCGCTTGTGGACTCGCGAGTCTACTTGTCGAGACCTTTCTCTTGTCTCTCCGCCTAACAAGCATAGTAGACTCTTCGATTCCACCTAGCGCCACAAGGGTAACATAGGACCTTGAGCAGAAACCATCCGACTTTCTCCGTCGATCATCACGTGACTCCTCCGGATAAAGCTAGGTTCTACGCTTAGCGTAACAGTTAGGTAACACTTATGTGAGGTTCAGGTGCTGATGATGGAGGTCTCAACTGAAATGAACGAAATCAGCAAGTGAGAGGTTGATTATACTGTTAAGACCATGCAACTCCTATACAAACTCCAGAACTCCGGAGTTGTCATTGGACGAATGGACTTGGCTTCAGCTTATGTGCTGCACCCCTGCTGTTGTTCATGTCCTGTATTTCAGATCAGAGCAGAGGTAACAAGGAACGAAGATAGGAGTTATCTAAGTTGATAATCAAGCTAAGAGTTACAGTGGAGTATCTAAGAGTTTATATACGGAGGAGAAAACATTGCATTAGTAACAGAGTGGAGTGGATGAATAAGGTGGAGGTTGGAAACTAATGTAACCGGAGCTGTGCACCAGAGGGATGAATGCCAGAGCAGTGCACACAGCATGGAGGTATCTAAGAAGCAGAACTAATACTAAAGTAGAACAAGAAGGTATTATAAGCAGAGGTACAGAGTAGATGGAGAAATGGAGGAAAGGTCCAGAGGTCAGGTGATATAGATTAGGCAAGATAATGCTGGTGATTGCTCGTAGAAGAGTGGAGATGTGCCAAGAGTGCTGGAGTTGGACTTAGAATGTCATGGATATGACAACTCATTAGAAAATCCTGGTTTTTGCCATAGTGCTCATAGTGTTCATAGTGTTTTCATAAATGACTCGTAGTACTCATATTGTTCATAGTCCATGGTATTTTCATAGTGATCTCATAGTATTCATGGTGATTTCATAGTGATTTCATAGTATTCATAGTATTCATAGTGGTATTACTTCCAATTCATTTTTGCTACATTTTTTGACTACACTTTGCTATATCTTTTACCACACTTTTTTACTACACCTTTTGCTACACTTTGCTACACTTCCTTTACCATACTTCAAACAGAATCAGAATTAACTGTCCAGTGCTGTCCAGTGTTATAGTGCTCATAATATCATCATAGTGTATCACAGCCTGTTCATAGTCTGTCATAGTCTGTCATAGGGTAACAAAGATAGTAAAAAGTGAACCAAAAAGTGTAGGATTAGAATTAGTAAAACTTAGAATGAGAATGAGAATTGTAGTGTCCAATGTATGGTGAACACATATGGCCAAGTGTGGTAAAATGTGTAGCAAATTGTAGTGAAAAGTGTACAAAAGTGTGCCAGAAAGTGTAGCAAAGGTGGAAAAAAATGTGTAGTGGAAAATTGTACAAAAGTGTAGCAAAGTAGTGTCAAGGCCAGGGATGTAGTCATATACATATGTCTAATGGTTCATATTATTGATGGCCTTGTGGTCTAATGGTTAATGTGTCTGACAATTGCCACTTTTGAAAAGTTTTGAGTTCAATTCTTGCCACTCCACATATTTATAATTTCCATTTGGCCACTTAAAAGTGTAGTAAAGAGTACATGAAAAGCATATTATTAGGACTGATATTAGAATTAAAATTAGGAGTGTAGTAAAAGTGTACTATAAATGTAGAATTAGGATTAGGATTAAAAGTGTAGGATTGGGATTAAGATTGGTAGTGTAATAAAAGTTAATTAGAATTAGGCTTAGTAGTGTACTGACCAAAACATTAATCTTTTTGGTTCACTTTTTATTCTACTTTATTACACTATGACACACTATGAGATCACTATGAGAGTCTATGAACACACTATGAACAGACTGTGAAACACTATGATTTTAGCCAACACTATGACAGACTATGATAGTACTATGATAGTGCTGTCCATATGGACCCTCACTATGAGCACTATGGCACTGTCCAGCTAACCCTTATTTTGCTGATGGATGAGAATGAGCAACAATAGAAGCCCACAAGCTTGACCAAAACTGCAGACAGTACTCCAAGACCAGGGGCACATAAAACATATTCAAGTTGCCTCTTATTGATGACAAGCTAACCCTGAGATATTTAGGGAGTACCAGTGCCTAGTACAAAGATCATCCCAAATGTGCCACAAGAATGCCTTCACCATAGTATTCCTATCATGAATGCTACATTGAAGACATGCCCCAGCCATCAGAACCTGCCTCAAGGGTCTGCAAGTATGTTCAGTGGATATTTTGTCCCACTTCTTTGCCTCTACTGTGGAACCCTTGAGAATCTGTGGACAACACCTGATGGATTTACATATAGGCAAGCCTAAGGTACAGGAGTTTTGAGACATTGTTATGAAGGACTGGCCCCATCAGTTCAACAATGATGATCCTGTCTTTTATCTACTAGTAGTAAGTGCCTTCTTTTCATGTGTGGGTGTGGTCAACCCATGTGCTCACTCATTCTCACATATGATCTCCACCTCTAGTGCATGCAGAAGATATATGAGTGGCATGTGCATATTGGGAAAGCTGGCCTTGATGCTATTGAGGCAGTCTGGATGTCTAACAAGAAATATCAATCCAATGAGGAATGCAAAGCATATGTTGATTTCACTCTTGGATCTGGGCTACCTTTCATGTATGGTGACATCACTCACCTTGGGGGAGATACCTACAAGGTTCAGGGTGTCACACAACAGTCGCCAGCACATTGTTTACTGTTCACTAATGATTTTGTACAGGATTTGAAATCATTCCAGTCCCTGCTGATCCTTCAAGCATTCTCATCTCATCTAAGGGAGATCTCATTCATCGACAACAACATCTTCCACAGCATCATTGATGAAGCACTGCCTTCCAGCATGATTATATTGGCAGTCACCACAGTGCATCTTTCCTGATCCAAGGTCTTTTTATCACTGATTCTAACAGGCTGCTATCTGCTCACAGGTTGAACAGGCATTGACACTATACCATACCAGTGTCAAGAAAGTCTCAAACAAAAAAGTCTGAGGCAAGCTTTTTGCACACAATAAGGGAAACAATCTCATTGTATTACATGAAGCCTATCAAGAAGATTGGGAAAGGAAAGTACCAGCAGATCATGAAAGGTGCTTGCCAGTACTGCAACAACTCCATGTGCACTGCTCATGCATAGGTGGTGGAGAAAGTGTCATTGGAAGATATGGATGTGGATGATGAGCACACTCAGATTGCAGTTTCTTCAGATATTGACCCAGAGTTAGAAGATGAATCAGCTTTGTCAACAGAGTCGATTCCAAAGAGTCTCCTGTCTGATCTCTTCAACTCAGAGGATGACAGCCCTGGCGAGCCCAAGGACATCAAAGCTGCCATCTGATGCTGTTGTAGTTACTGTAAATGGACCATTGGGATTGCTATAGATCCAGTATATGTATCCATGCATGCTTTTTAATCTGACAAATTTCTTGTACAGCCTGCCAACCACTGTGTATGGTGGTGACTTATATATCTGCATCATCTGTGTGGCCTGTAGGTGTCATATACCGTGCCAACCCCTAGCACACTCCGGCCCTCTGGGCACAACTCTGCTCCTTCAGGAGTAATCTCCAGTTTGTTCTCTGTAATTATGTATCTCCATTCCTCCGGACCTTCTGTACCTCTGACTAAACCCTTCTGACATTCTACTTACAATATTCCTTGTTCCACACTTAGTTTAGTTCTGATTCATAGATACCTCTGACCTGTGCTTGCACAGCTCCGGCATTTGTCCTGCCGGAGCGCAGCACCGGCTTTCTGATCTCCCGTCCTCCGTCTCCATCATCCGTTACTAATACTGTACTCTTCCTCCATATATAAACTCCTAGATACTCTGTGTACAGTAGCTTGATTATCAACTAGGACAGACTCCTGTTCTGCCTTCTCCTCTGTTTTCTCTTCACTCCGAAATACGGGACACGAATGACAGCAAGGGTGCAGCACATAAGCTGAAGCTGAAGTCCTATCCATCCACACGAACTCTGGAGTTCCGGAGTTCCCTCAGGAGTTGCACGGTCCCTAACAGGCCTGTAGGTACAACTGTTGACAGGGAGATTACCTGTCGCCATAAATGACTTGTCTGAATACAGGTATTGACCTGCAAGAACTGACAGTCTGCATGGGCTGTGTGCTGACACTACAGACCACTACAGTAACCAGTCAAATTCCTGATGATCTTGCATGGTGATGCAATAGCAACCAACCCAATCCATGCCAACTATAAACTGTGCAGACTCAGCATTGCACACAGCATGAAATTGAGGGCAAATATCTGTCATGAACACTGCACTGTCAAATGCAGAGAGCAATCCCCTCTTCAAGAGCTGCTTCTTAGACTTGGAGGTTTCTGAACACACAAGACTCAGATCAAATTCCACATTCAATCCTGTGCCACCAAAAATGCCAGGAACCATTGTTAATTTGCAGGTGACAGACATGGAAAGCAGGGTTGGGTGAAGTACTGTATGTCAACACTACAAGCTCCTAAGACACCAATGCCAAGCCCTACATTACATAACGACATACCATGTTTAGGAAAAATGCCAAGTGCTAAAACGTCTGCAAAACGCAAACAGGCCGAGAATTTTCGGCAACCCCCACAAAACCCGCTACTAAAGTAGCGGGAATAACCCAGATGTGTCGAGTCGGCCAGAGCTATTTGTCCGTGAATCGTACACTCCCATCCAGGGAACAGACATAAAATGAAATGTACGCCCACACACGCCCCCTCTTGTGGTGACGTTGCCCATTTGCTTCAGCTGTACTCGGTTGCTTTCCCGTCAGCGACATGCGGCATTTCTCATCCCGTGGAGTTCGTCTAAGTTCGATGCATCAGAAAGCGATGCGACGCTGGTAAGTGCAGATGTCGAGGTGTCAATATGATCGAATGGATTGAGGTGACCGCCATTACATACTTGTTCTGATCACCCTCGTCGCTGGCGCCCTGGGTCACATGCGTTCTTGAGCCGTCTGTGGATGCGAGGCTGACAGACGATGACGACTTGGCGCTAAGGTCGACCTGACTTGACCGAGCCGGAAGCAAATCACAGAGGGGAATGGAATGCGGGCAATGGTTAAAGAACTGTTTAATGGTAGGTATTATCACCTCTGCAGCAGGGCGTTCCTCTATTGCTGACCAGCAATCTTGAATTAAGGCCCAGTGTAAGTCATTTAACGTTTGAGACTCTGGTCGGCCGGGCTTGTGTCCCTGCGCCAAGCGCAACACGACGGCCGAGTCCTTCCGGACTTCCGACCATGGTTTCTTGCCAGATAAAACCTGCAAGGATATCAGCAAGGGCCAGGCATCTGGGTGCGTGAACGAACATCCCTGGAGAGCGACACAACCAAACGAGTATATATCGGTCTTGCTTGTCCTGTTGAATGCCTCTTCTGGATCGACTTGCTCTGGTGCGATCCAGCGTAATGCTCCTGGCCGAGCGGTAGACCTTTGGAGATAGATCAACGCTTCGGGAATATTCCCCACCAAGGAAGCGTATCCGAAATCGGCTAAGCGCGCGGTGTAATCTGCATCGAGAAGCACGTTGTTCTATCCTCTGATTAGACAAAGAGCATGCTAAAGATTTCCACTTGACGCACGCAGTTCAGGTCACCATGGACAACTGGAAAAGAATGCACTGTGCCGTATTATTTCTTCTAACCTCGGTAATGGTAGCAGCGACCCACAGTAGTGCAGCCCATTGGCAATATCCAGCAGCTATCACGCAGGATTAGAGGACGTGGATGTGGTAGACGTTCAGAGGACGCACAAACTGGAGTCGGTGTTGCAAACCTAGATTATGGTCATGCTTCGATATGAAATGGTGGAGGGATCCGTTGGGCATCCATAGTGACACCAGGGACATTGCGCCACGCATCCCAACACCATGTGTAATGCCTAGGAACGGAACAATATTGATGTGATTGAGTCTCCTCCAAATTCCGAGCTCTCGACGGAGCATCTACGAGGCAGTTTAGATCCCATTGATTGGTTGTAGATGAGATGAGATACCTTATCGGGGCTATTGTCCGCATTTCCATCCATTGCGAACGAGAATCGGAATGCCTTTACTGCAACCTGAGGGAGAGGTAAATAACAGGCTGGATGCGTCAAACACCAAATTCGAACCTCCTTCGGCGAACCGTCACGGTACCAACATCTATATATGTCACCAAACCGTCCTCCAGCGACATGGTAATCATTCAATTTGGAGATATATGGTGTGAGATCTGGTGGAGGAGGGAAATTCGCACTAACAGGAGTCGGTTTGAATGGATAAATAATCGTACTAACAGGTCACTGAATAGACGTACTTGAAGTTGGATATTTGACACTGTCCGAGGCGTTCCACCACTGGCGAGAAGGTGCGGTGTGGAATATGTTGTGGAGAGGGAATGGGGGGATGAAGTGTTGAAGATAGCTATTGAGAGGGTAAGTATACGAAAAACCATTTTTCAGATGGCTTACGTCCGACAAGGGATCAAATTGACCTACTTGTTCACAGGTATGAACGGGTACATTAGGATGCTAGGAAACATTGAGAGGGAATTGTGTACAAATTTCATTGTAACGTACTTCGGGGGGTGTTGCAAGCGGCTGGAATGGAAAACGACGAGTGCCCGTGTTAGGACACACCCCAAGGGAGTGAATTACCTGATTCGAGACGGGGTTCCACCAAGGTACCCGCCATAAATATATCTTTTTCGCTTCTCCTGCTGATGCCACAAATTCACCGGAGGGTGAGAAACGAACAGCGTAGACTTCACCATCATGTTGTAGAGGCTGTCCAATAGGATCACCAGTTGTCACATTCCAGAACCGAACAGTTTTATCGGAGGACGCGCTCGCAAGGATCGACCCGTCTTGGGAGAGGGCAAGGGAGCGTATGATGCTGATTGGAGCTGTCCACGGACCTCCGATTCGGGTTCCTGTATTGGAGTTCCAGCAACAAATCGGACCGTTCTGCGAGCCAGAGAAGAGCCTGCTGCCGTCGCGTGACCACAGGACATCAATTACCCTGTGTCCGTCTAATGGACCAAGGATGAGCGCGCGCCTGGCGACGTCATACACGCGGATGTCGTCGTAAGTGCTACACGCGAGTTTGTTTCCGTCGGGAGAGAAACACATGGACCAAACGAGTCTGCCGACCTTGATGGAATTGACCCGTCCCCCCCCTTCCATGGGGTAAATATCCACAGTCTGCCCGTCATTAACTGCAACGAGTCGATCATCCGGCGAAATGGCAATCTCGGAGCAGTCCCGGCAAGTCCAATTCCTGATGGGTTTGTGCAATTCGACGTCCCACACTTTGATCACCCCACTGAAGTAACTGCTAATGATCTTTGTGCCATCCCGAGTCACAGAAAGACTGAGTATGTTGTTGTGTTTCATTGGTCCCTTTTCTTGCTCCCCGCTTCCCAAATTCCAGACCCTCACAGTTCCTCCGTTGAGGGAGCCAGTAACAACGCGTCGTCCGTCAGGGAGATACTCGAGCCACCGGATACAGTCATCTTCCCCGGAGATTACCAGATATGGCTGAGAACCATCGTTATAGAACCGTTGTGGTGACGTGACGCTTGACATGACAGTGCTTTGGCGGTTGGTTGCAGGGTATCGAGTCGGCCAAAGGTGCGTGGTGAAGAGACCAGTTTAACGAGGGAAACACGAGGGCATGCAACGCAGCTTCTGCTCTGTCCGGCATCGGCCGGGCGGACTTACCGGAGGCCGGAATACCCTTCAGGTTTTTGCCCATACCCTTTCCCTAGTATACACTACGTCGTAGTTTCCTTGTCATCCATCTTTTCGTCGCGCCTATCACTACCGCATACTACATCCTTGTCCCAACCATAGCGTTCGATATTCACAGATTCCTTCCCTCTCAGTACTTAGTCAATCAAAACGTGGTCGCTTAACGGCTAGATGGCAGGGCTGGAGGGAATGTCGATGTGAGGTGCCATATAACCCAACCTAGTTCTGGGAAGTAAATACATTAGACAGGACATAAATAACCACCCAAATATGACAAGTCACTGGCAGCCAGAGCTATGTGTCCCTGAATCGTGCTCCCTCATCCAACGAACGGACATGCCGCAGTGGAGTGAAATGCATGCCTACACACGCCGCTTCTTATGATGACGTTGCTCATTCGCTCCAGCTGTGCTTGGTTGCTGTCCTGTCAGCGACACGCGGCGTTTCTTGCTCTTATGGGGTCGGTCCAAGCTCGTTGCACCAGAAAGCGATGCGATGCTGGTACTACTAAGTGTAGATGCCGAGGTGTCAATACGATCGAATGGACTGGGATAATCATCACTATATACCTGATCTGATCATCCTCGTCGCTGGCAGCCTGGATGACATGCGTACTTGAACCCTCTGTGGGGGCTTGGCTGACAGACAACAACGATTCAGCCCCAAGATCAGCTTCACTTGACCGTGCCTGGAGCAAATCGCAGAGGGGAGGGGAGTGTGGGCAATGACTCAAGAACTGTTTCATGGTGGATATTATCACCTCCGCAGCAGGGCGCTCCTCTACTGCTGACCAGCAATCTTGAATCAAATTCCAGTGTAAGTCATTCAACGTTCGAGACTCTGGTCGACCCGGCTTGTGTCCCTTCGCCAAGCGCAACACGATGGCCGAGTCTTCCCGGAGTTCGGACCATGGTTGTTTGCCTGACAAAACCTGCAAAGAGATATCAGCAAGGCCTGGCATCGGAGTCAGTGAACGAACATCCCTGGAGAGCAACACAACCAAACGAGTATATATCGGTTTTGGTTGTCATATTGAATGTCTCTTCTGGATCAACCAGCTCTGGTGGCATCCAGCGTAACGCTCCAGGTCGCGCGGTGGATATTTGGAGATAGGTCAATGCTTCGGGAATATTCCCCAACAAGGACGCGTATCCGAAATCGGCTAAGCGCGCGGTGTAATCTGCATCGAGCAGCACGTTATTCTATCCTCTGATTAGACAAAGAGCATGCCGAAGATTCCCGCTTGACTCACGCTGCTCAGGTCACCATGGACAACTGGAAATGAATGCACTGTGCTGTGTTATTTTTTCCAGCCTTGGTAATGATAACAGCGACGACCCACAGTAGTGCAGCCCATTGGTAATATCCAGCAGCTATCACGCAGGGTTAGAGGACGTGGATGTGGTAGACGTTCAGAGGACGCACAAACTGGAGGCGATGTTGCAAACCTAGATTATGGTCATGCTTCGCTAAGAAACGGGGAAGGGATTCGTTGGGCATCCATAATGACACCAAGGACATTGCGCCATGCATTCCAAATCCGTATGCAATGCCCAGGAACGGAACTACATTGATGTGATCGAGTCTCCTCCAAATTCCGAGCTCCCGACGGAGCATCTGCGAGGCATTTTAGATTGCATTTATTCGTTGCAGATGAGATGAGTTACCTTGGCGACTCTATTGTCAGCATCTCCATCCATTGCGAACGAGAATCGGAATGCTTTTACTGCAACCTGGGGGAGAGGTAAATAGCACCCTGCATGCGTCAAACACCAAATTCGAACCTCCTTCGGTGAACCGTCACGGTACCAACACCTATAAACATCACCAAACCCTCCTCCAGCGACATAGTGATCATCATCGGCTCTGAAAATATAGGGCGTGAGATCTGGCGGAGGCGGGAAAACCACACTAACAAAGCCAATCCGAACGAAGAAACCATATCAAATCATCGTACTACAGGATACTGGAAAGACGCACTCGAAGTTGGATATTGGACACGGTCCGAGGCATTCCATTACCCGCCATATATATACATTTCTATCCCGTCCTGTTGATACCACGAATTCACCTGAGGGAGAGAAACGAACGGCGCGGACTTCTTCTTCATGCCGTAGGTGTTGTCCGATTGGATCACCAGTAATCGTATTCCAGAACCGAACAGTTTTATCCCGGGACGCGCTCGCAAGGATCGATCCATCTGGGGAGAGGGAGAGGGAGCGTATGTCGTCTGTGTGACCTGTCCACAATTGTCCGATTTTTTCCCCTGTATTGGGGTTCCAACAGTAAACGATCGTTCTGTCATGGGAAGCAGAGAAGCTCAAGAGCCTGGTGCCGTCCCGGGCCCGTGACCACAGCAGAACAGGCAACCAACCACCGTCTATTGGACCGGGGATAAGCGCGCCACCGGCGATGTCATACACGCGGATCTTGTCTTCAGTGCAACATGCGAGTTTGTTTCCATCGGGAGAGAAACAGATGGACCAAACGAAATCGCCGACCTTGATGGAATGATTGACCTTTCTCCCTTCCATGGTGTAAATAGCCACGTTCTTCGTACCAACCGCAATCAGTCGATCATCCGGCGAGACAGCAATATTGGGGTAGTTCTCCGGATGAGTCCATTCCTTGACGACTTTGTGCGATGCGACGTCCCACACTCTGATCTTCCCATCGTCGTCACTGCTGATGATCTTTGTACCATCCCAGGTCACAGCAAGATCGGCCATGTCCTTCTCGTGCTCCATTGGTTCCCCTTCTTGCTTCCCACTTTCCAAATTCCAGACCCTCACAGTTCCGTGCCAAGAGCCAGTTACAATGCGTCGTCCGTCAGGGAGACACTCGAGCCACACAATCTCGTTACCATACGCTGAGATTACCAGATATGGCTGGGGATCATTCTTGTCGAGACGTTGTGGTGGTGTTACGCTTGACATGACGGTGCTTTTAATGGCGATTGGTTGCAAGCTAGGGTATCGAGTCGACCAAAGTTGCGAAGCGAATAGAGCAAAGTGTAAGGAAGGAAAACACTGAATACGTTGACCCTCCAGCTCATACGCCACCGGCCTGGAGGTAAACATGAGGCAATTACAGCCTTATTATTAATAGTCAAGGCCCTCCGGGCATCACCTGGCCCCAGCGTTTTTTTTTCGTTCCCACTAAAGCGAACAATTCTCAATTAGTGGTTGCGGGCCAAGTCAACGTTACTGATGTTTGTACAAGTACAGAAATATATCGACTTTTCGTTAGATACCATCGTCGTCGTGGCTTTCCGTCTCGTTCGCGCAAACGGATTTGTGAAGCAACAAGAAACATTTCAATTCAAACTTCCCTCGCCACGAGTTCCACACACAACTTGTGGGATTAACCTGCGGAGGTAAAAAATTGTTCTGAAGACAAGAAAGGTCAATTGAGCTTGCTTCGACCTCACGAAGATGGTCGTTCTTCTTTGGACGGCGCTCGTGAGCCGTGACCAGTGGTGATGGAGATGGAGACG
>JBBPNN010001176.1:0-11477 GCA_038090935.1 Hortiboletus campestris
GGGGATGGGTCGAGTCTGATGCGTTTCGACGATGGCGACGCGTTCATCCCTGGGGGTTATCAATCATCTTTTTTTGGGTGAAATAAAATAGGACACTGTTATTTTATTTATTTATTATGTAACGCTCCTTTACGAGATGGCCTGGAACCTGCCCAGCTTATGGCCCATAATATCAAGGTCACTCCTGACCACGGTGATATTGATGGCAGAGCTGCCCGCACAGGCGAGCGCGTCGCCGCTCCCACCCGACACGCTCGACTTTGCACACCGCATGTTCGACGCAGCCCGCTCCGGAGACACACACCTCCTCCTCCAAGCCATCGACGCCGGTCTCCCCGTAAACCTCACCAACGTCCAAGGTGCGTACACCGATCCCATCACGGATGACGCTGATACTGACAACCCACACGCCACCGTCGTGAACACGACACGGCAGGAAACACCCTCCTCATGCTCGCAGCCTACGCCGGCCACACATCCCTCGCACGCGCCCTCCTCACACGCAACGCGGACCCAAACCGCCTCAACGACCGTGGTCAGTCCATCGTCGCAGGTGGCGTCTTCAAGGCGCACACCGAGATCGTGCGCGATCTCGTCGCCGCAGGCGCAGATCCCAGACTGGGAAAACCGACGGCGATCGAGACCGCGCACATGTTTGGACGCAAGGATCTGTTGGAGGTGTTGGGTGCGAAAGAGGGCGATGTCGGTGAGGACGTGCCTACGCCGCCTAGTGCTCTCCCCCAAGGCGCACCATCGTCTTGATTACAGGGCCCCAGCCGTCGTCATCCCAAGTAGAGTTGTACGTTTCCCAAACAAAATTTGTAACCTTGTGTAAAATAGAAAACATCCTCGTCCCCACCGCACCCATCCATGTGAGTCCATCCGGCCTACACCGCACCCATCTCCTTTCCAAGCACCCTAAGACACTCTTTTGCCAACGCCCTCGCATCCACCTCCACCACCTTCCCGTCGCCCTCCGGCGCTCCAATACGACCTTGTGCACCCCTCTCCCCTTGATCTCGAGCACTCGCCACCGATACCCACGCAGCAGGCGTCTTTCGTGGTATCGACACAATCTCGCACAACACCGGATAAAAGTAAAACAAATGTGCAACCGACGATCGTCTCACGACGTCCGCGATGAGCGCAGATGGGGGCAGACTTGGATCGACAGCTAGTCGCCAATCGCACACGACGAGACACGTGTCAAATCCTGTCAGCGTCCGAGACCAACAAGCGAACAAATAAATACGTACCAGCTGGCGATGTGCTGTTTTCAGACGGCGCGTCGGATAACGCGGCCCACAGTGTTCCCGTCCACAGTCGCAGATCCAACAGTTTGCGCAACGCGTAGAGCAGTTCGTCTTCACGAACCCTAGTAAATCCGATTCACGATCAGTGACCCCACCTCGTGGACAGTCGCAATCACCTTGGAAACGGCAAACCACCGCGAAGCGCCTCGTCCGCGATATAACCCACCATGACTGTCTTGCACCGATCCAGCAACGACGGCAAACACAACGCAGCCACCCTCCGTCTCGACGTCTCCTGGTCTACATCCAGGCCGTCACCATCATCAGCACCATCAGAACGACCACACCAGAAACAAAAAACCAACACGCACCGCTCGTCACGTTGGAGCAAATCAAAAACAGCAGGTCGAAACACCAATACGAAAACCGCTCCCTCGGAACGACCTCTTCCGTCGCCGTACTTCCTACGCTCTCCAAATCCAACTTTTCAAACTCTTCCCGCGAGTTGCGCGACGAGCCCACGTTGCTCCAGTCCCCAAGACCCGGCGAGCTCGAACGCGGGGTGTGAAACGGGAACTTGTACAATTGGCTACCTTGGTGGAGGATCTTGGCGAGTTGGCCGACGAGGTAGTCCGGGACGCGTGGGCCGCCCAAGTGAGGGATGAGATCGATCTCGAGCGAGCTGATCAGCGCAAGGTCAAAGTTTTCTTCCGTCTCTTGTTCCTCTAGGCTAAACGTCTCCGCTAGAGAGCTGCGGTAAAGCGTTTAATCACGACATTGATCGACGTCATTCAATCATGGACCACGTACCAATCCGCAAGGATACCACCCCGGAAATCATTAATAATCTGCCTCCAGATAGCTTCAACCCGTGTATCCGATACCGCTAGCGAGCAATCTCGAAATGAGTGCACCCTCAGCGACAACACGCCGAAAAAAAACGCACCTTCACCGAGCCTCAACAAGGCCGTCACACATTCCGTCACGATACGCAAGAAACACGTCGTCGCCGTCTTCCACAGCGGCACGTCGTTGCCAAACTTGGATGGCGCTGGACACTCATACTTGAGCTTGATCGGAATCCCATAGGCCTAGCGCAATGCACGATAACAATGAATGAGAATCCTGGCTGTGACGACACGAGGACTCGCTCACCGAAAGAACGGCCTCGAGCGTCCCGTCTTCGTATATCTCGGCGTGATCCTTGAACCGCATATATAGCTCGACGAGCGTCGGCATCGTCTTTTTTGACAGCCCGATGTACGTGACGTGCTTGCGCGTGGACGACGGCGAAGGCGTGACTGGCGTTTCATGGGCAGGCGCGAGCGTGGTGTGTGTGTGACATCCCGCAAGGAACGCGAGAGAGCTGAATTCAGCAAGGTCGCGCATGACCAACGATGGTACGCCGGACTCGGCGAGGTCGATAGCTTGGACAATGTCGATCACGGACGCCTGTAGTATCCCATGAATACCAAACGATACCACCGTTTTCTCACTCACCTGCACCGGCGTCAGCCCATCCACATCTGGCCTGTAATCCGGAGAGTTGGGGTACGTGAGGACACCTATCTCATGCATGCGTCAGGCATAACAGGCGAATCCACCTTCCCCTGGCGAGTACAGCCCACCTTTCAAAATCTCCATAAGACGCGTCAACCGTGCCAACGACCACTCCCTATGCATATGCTGCCGACTCATCCGCCGCATCGTTTGAACGACATCAAGAAACGCCACCAAGCTTTCCTGCGTAAACGCGCGATGCGATCCGGCCACCTCGCTGGCATGCCTGCCTTGTAACACCGCACCCCCAATATCGTTCCAGGCCTGCCACGCACACTCCAACGCCTCTATGACGCGAGGCCCCATGGCTTCATCCGTGGCCGCGGACAATGATCCAATGGCCATGTCGAGGCACTGCAAAGCAGGCGTACTAAGCGGTCGTCGGTCTAGGAGAACCGTATTCTGGATGTGCGCGACAAAGACCTTCCAAGCGTCCGAGAAAGTCGAGAGGTGCATGATCTTGGGCACGACAAACTCTCTGATGATCGAGCCAATCGATTGCAATGCTAAACTTTTCGATTCGTCCCAAGCCTGGTCCAGCGTCGGCCCCGACGGATGCGCCAAAGGTGGACCAGCGCTCTCGGGAGGAATCCGTCGCGTCTCAACCGAAATCGCATCCAACAACGGGAACGTGATCTTCCACATGCAGTCGTTCCACGTGTCGAGACTGAGTGTCGCGCCGTAGAGCTGCATGGCGCGAAACAATGTCTGAATAGCGCCGACGCGGACCTCGGGCCGGGCATCAGTACACAAACCGAGGACTTCGAGGAGGAGGAGCATCCACAACGCATTGTACTCGGGTTCTTCTTCCGCGTCTTTCCGTTTGGACTGTATTGAGTCGGAGACGCTCCAGAGCAAGCTCTCAGCTGCCGTGAGCGCGATGTTCGTATCCGCTTGTCGACCAAACTGACCCAGCGTGCTGATGCACAACCGAAGGTCCTCCGGCGAGAGCGACGACACCGAATCGCACACCAGCTTCAGCGACTGGAACGCGATCTTGACGAGGGCGGTATATCCACGTTCATTATTGTACCCCAGCAGAAGTGGCTTGGGGCGATGATCTTGCAACGACAATGTACTCACTGAGTCGCTAGAGACCGTGCGCGCGGGGGCGGGTGGTTTGCAGACGCTACCGAGCATTTCGAATATACTACCACATCCGACGACGAGCGTATGTCCGGACGCTTGGAGTATCTGATGCAGTGCTTCGAGTCCCATACGACGTAGCTCAACATTCGTGCTTGTACCCGCGGCGCCGGCTTCGGACACGGGTACGATCTGTTTGGAAAGGACATCCAACACCCGACGCTGAGCTGTCGCCTGGAGATCCCCGGAGCTCGATAAATTGCGGGGAACGATAACTAATATCTCGTCAAGGACGCGGGCGGCTTGAACACGGATAGCCTGCGGTGCAGAAGGTAGGCTAATAATAGATAGTAAATGCCCGGTGGTCGTGTTCCAAGCGACTTCCGGAGCTCTGTAAATGAGTCGATGGATGTTGAGCATTGCGACTGTACCAAGCCTTTCCACTCCAAAGTCACCCGAGCGCTTCATGAACCGCGATGAGCTCGTCGCTGCTAAACACTGTACAAACCAAACTCACCAAAGTCCTCGGTAAGTGGATGCCGCTTACGCGCCTCCGATGGAGAAGGTCGTTTCGAGGAGAAAGAGTAGCAGAAGAAACAGAAGCAGCGAGTTCATCGGTACTCTCCACCTCGCCAAGCGTCGCCGTCGCATCAGATTGCATCCCAATCATCTCCGAGCTCAGCTTACACAACGCATTGACGAAATCTTGAAAGGCCGAATCTTCCAAATTCTTAGAAGCATCGAAAAGACGCTGGATGGCGAGCTGGACATTGTCGGGGTCGATATCTGCCAAAAGCGGATGTCGAGCAGGTTGTTGTGGGTGCGCCGATTTCGCTGCTTCGGATGCACCTCCCGTGGCTCCAGAGGCCGACCGGCCCGGCGTGTTAGGACCACCAGTGAACGTACTCGCTCTTCTTGCAGAAGAAGGTTGCGAGCCCTTCATCGTGAGGACATAGTCCGCGTTTTGAAGCGCCTCCATGATACCGTACCAACTCTCTCCAAGACTGCCTGCGAGGAAGTGGGCACTTGATACCAACACCTTTAGGCAGACGAAGTTCCGCTCCGATAACCCCGGTGGATGCACGGGAGAAGTCAGTCCCAAGTTCTCCGTCAGTGATACTGCCGAACGGGGTGTTGCAGGTTCAATGTACGACTCCAAACTTGCGACAACACGGGAGGGGATGGCAAACTTTGCGAGGCTCGTGAGGAACGCATCCCTAGGCGTTGTCAGCGCGAGCATGCCAGCAACATTTGTCATCGCCTGATAGCTTGTGAGGACATCAACGAATAGTTCGTCAGAAAGGTTGGTAGAAATGATGAACGATAAGGCTGCTAGCAAGGCTGGCCAGCCGTTATCTACCATCGAGCGAACGATGCGAAGGTGTCGTGTTGCGGGTTCATCCGGAGGTAAAGTAGCCAAATCGAGGGCTGGCGGTGCGCGGATAACAGGGTCTCCGGCTGCGCGCGGGCGTTGTACCACGATGGAGGTGTAAAGAGGCCCGGTAAAAGAAGCGAAACCTTCACACAACGAGACGATGCACTGCACGCCGAGGAGGTAGACATAAGATTCCGGTATCGGAGGGGAGTCTGCCTTGTCCAGTTGATCTATGCTATAGCGATATTCATTCTGGTGTCAAACTGGGAGAATGCTATGAGCACATACCATTGTAGCTTCATCGCTGACGTTTGTACGCTCAAACCGGCTCCGGCGCCAATCATCCCAACAACACCAGATACAGTCGCACTCGCTGCGGTGGCAGCTGCGTTCGCTACCATACCTGCTACTCCTCCCACGTCGAGGCCATAACTCGAACCATTTTCAGGATGCCAGGGTGCCCCAACCCCCATCATTTGAGAGCTCACTCCAAGTAGAGCGGGTTTCTCGGTGACCAAGCGTTTCAACGAGCTAATCAACGACGAAAAAACCTTGGAACCAGACTCCTCGGCATCATAACGATCCCAGATATTACGAATCAACTCCGCATCACTGCAAAGACTGCAAAATCCGTTCGTCAGCTGGAACGGATTCCAGATTAGTAAATTGGATGAGCACACCCTCGCATGATCTCCATAGCGAGGACCCTTGTCCAAACAGGGCGCGAGCCAGAATGATCGATCGAGGTCGAGTCTGCATCATCGGATATCATTCTAATCAGTAGCATGAGAAATACTTCAGCTTCAGTCTTCAGTTCGAACGAGAATTGTTTCAAGAGCAAAAACACAACGCGAGTGCATCGCAGCGTCAGAGGGAACACGGCCCTTTCTGACAACGACTTGAGCAACATAGGACATAGGTGGTGTCTGAGGAGCATCAAAAGTTGTTCGTGCTGCGATGTGGTTAGGGACGAACGTCATGCAAAGTAACGACATATATACCTTTCGGAACAACTCGTGATAATTCGTAAGAACGCTCTCGATGAGCTCGAGCGCGAACGTCTTGTGCAGATACTCGAGCTTGAGAAAGTGGGGCTTCTCCGAGTTCGCAAGTAGACACAGATCTTCGAAGACAGCATACGCGTCTCTCGCGAATGGTCCCAGGGTAGCCGTAGTCCCATCAGGAAGTGTCACATCTTCAAGTAGCTTTGGATCCACCAAATCTTTCTTGTCCTCTTCGACCATTTTGTCGACGACAAACATTACAAGTTGACGAAGCGTAGCAGCAGCAGTTGACGACACGACCGCAATCCGGGAATCTTGCAACTTGAAGCACAAAAGCAATGTCTGTATATCACGCTCGAGGGTTGTGTTTTGTCTGGTATAAGCGTAAAAACATACCTCGCCCAGCAGTGCTCCGTGTACAGAGGGAAAGTTCGTGATAAGTGAGACGAGCGTTTGGAGAATGCGAAGCTGGATATCTACACCCTGACTCATGGCATCGCTCATGGTGCTGACGATCAAAGGCACGGCGGACTGGGGGACTGCTTTGAGCGAAATCAACCGCTGAAGCGACCCAAGCGATATTGCGACGACTTTCGCATTCTTGGTGGCGCATCCCATAAAGACCGGTCGTAGGAGATCATCGGACTGTGCACCATCTTCCACAGATGAGACCAGACACAACAAGAACGAAGACGCATCAATCACGAACCCACCAGATGCGAGTGATGCTGTAGCTTGCTCTGGGGATGACCTGAGAATCGCGAGCGATTTCTCCGCTGCCTGTCTGAGCGTAAGCAAGGGTGATTAGAAGCTGCGAGGATTGTCTGACTTCACGTATTTCTGGATGTTTCCTCCTGGACTCGCTGGCCAAAGACTGCGATGGTGCGTCAGTGACATTCAACCCATGGGCCGGACATGTCAGAGTACCTGCAATTCCGTCACAAGGAATGCTAGTGAGCTCATTCTTGAATCCGTCCCTTGGCCCTTCCTTGTGGTTTGCAAGACTATTGTAAAGGAAGAAGACCTCGTCCAGTGTCGACAATGTCGAGAGGGTCGTCGGGGCAAAAACAGAGCGGTATACGGTACCGTAATGAGTCCTGACTCCCGCGTCATGACGCCAGACAAATCATGCTTACATAAATAAACACTGGAAATATATGTTTTTCAATAAAAATATTCTGTAGGACACCTACGCATCCTTGTCATACATAACGAGCAAGCAAGCAATATTAAGTAAATGACGAGAGGGTCGTTATATGTACATAACGTGATAGTGGGTATATCAAAGTCCAAGACCCATTTTTGCCAGCTGGTTATGTCCTACCCGAACATGAAACTTAAAGACCACGAGCTACAAGACGGTCCCGGAATATTCTTTGGAACCCAGGAACGTGATCAAAGTCCATGAGAGTGTAGTGTTGTCCAGGGACGTCCGTGTATGTTGGCTCTCCACGGCTAAACTCTGCCCACGGCTTGAGTTGCTTGTTCAGCCAATCTTCCTTGGATCCACGAAGCGGAATGGCGTAGAACACATCAAGTACAGCTGAGAGAAGACAAATAATGAGCAACGGCTTCGACAACACGGGCTGCGGTAAGACTTACAAACTGAATCGCTTGGGTTGTACTCCTTGCCACACTCGATAAGGGATCCAGCAATGTCAACCCAGTGGTCGAGTTTCTCAGGCGTCAGTTGCAGCTCGACGAGACGCTCGGGGGGAGCCAACTGCCAGACGGCGTCTAACTGCTCTTCGCGAGACAGAGGCCGCAACGACGGCGCAAGGTCATTTGCATCTTGCTTCGACACGAGACCGAGGAAGTAGGACAAATTAAGCATACCGCCCGTCCAGTCAATCTCATGCATACGGTCGGCGATATGCGGCGGGATGTTGATGAGACCAGTAAATTTGACTTCATCTCCCAAAGCTTCGAGTCGCTTAGCGACCTCAAAAGCGACGACACCACCATACGAGTAACCGGCGATAGCGTAAGGACCATGAGGCTGAGTTCGCTTGACTGCTGCAACGTACGAGGAAACCATCTCATCCATAGACGTAAAGAATGGATGACCAGGTTCAAAACCCCGAGCGCGGAATGCATAGAAGGGCCGCTCGTTGTGGAAGTACTTGGCGAGGTTCACAAAGATGAGAACCTCGCCGACGCCGGGATGAACCATGAAGATGGGAGTCTTGTTACCAGTAAGGTTGAGGGGCACAATTGGATCGTACTCTTCCGCGATGGCGTTCTCGGACTTCAAGGCGTCGATGTAGTTGGCGAGACTCGAGACGACAGGGTGCTTGAGAATCTGGATGGTGGGAATGTCGACGATGTCGAACGCGGATTCGCCCTCTCTCTTGAGACGGATAACATCGATGGAGGTACCACCAAGTTCAAAGAAATTGTCCGCGGCAGAGACATCTGCAACGTCCAAGTTGAAAATATCGGCGTATATACGCGCGAGCGTCTCCTCGGTCTCACTCGCAGGAGTGACAAAGGAAGCTCCACGAGCCTCACTAAGCAGCTCTTCGGCACGGGTAACGTGCTTAGCGAGCTCACCCTGTTTGAACCGGGCGATAAGACGAGAGCGAGAGAGCTTTCCGAGGGTAGTCTTCTCCATCTGGTCAAGGGGGATAGGGACGATGTGCTGGGGAGGAAGCGTGATCATCTTGACAGAAATATCGCGCATCGCATGGTGAGTGGCGGTCAACTTTGTAGATGCATCCTCGCCATACAAGTCAAAAGAAGGCGAGTAGAAGATGATAAAACCCTCAGTTTGTTGTCCAGAAGCACGGTAGGGTGCGGCTGCAAGGAATGAGTGGGTGACACCATCCACGGTCTGGAGATGAGTCTCGAGCTCCGGAAGACCATAGGAGACACCATGAACAATGACCGTTTCCTTGATGCGTCCACTGAGCCTCAAGGAACCATCTTGGATGATACCCACGTCACCCGTGCGGTACCAACCGCCGTCGACGAACGAAGACTCGGTCGCTTGAATGTTGTTATAGTACCGAATGAACACCATAGGTCCACGAACTTGAAGCTCTCCGCGCTCACCGTCGGGACGAACTGTGATGCCGTCCTCGGGACTGACGATGCGCATCTCGCATCCTGGGTTTGGAACACCGAGTTCTAGGAACTCAAACTTGGGTTCGGAAACGGAAACGTCAGCGGGGTTGTAGATGCATCCAGCACTGCGGCAAACTTGTTAGAATAATACCCATTTTTAGAACACCCGGTACTTACCAAGTCTCGGTCATACCAAAACCAGGAGAGATGACAACGGATAGCTTGGAGGGGTCGCGGGTAAGATTCTTGAGCGTAGCAACGAAGGCCTTGGCGGTCTCTGAGACGACTGCCTCACCACCACTGTTTATGCGCGTGATAGAGGACAGCTCGAAGGTCCCAAAGATGTCGGTTCTCTTTTCCAAGTCCCGGGTAAGCTTGGCAAGAAGGAAGTTAGGAGCAAAGGTGACATTGATAGACTTGGCTTCAATCAAGCGGAGGAAGCGCAGGGGTTCGGATAAAATGACGGATGCGTGTACATGGAGCTGAGATGCGCCGTACAGCAACGGAGTAACGTGCATCTCGAGTGATCCAGCAACGTGGTCGAATCCAACCCCTGTTGATTACACGTCAGATTGAACAATAGCCAGAACTAATAAAAACTTACAGTTAAGGATGTTGGACTTGGAAGTCAATCCATATGCAATACCCTTGGAAGAGCAGGCAGCCAAGATAGTTCTGTGAGTGTGAACGACCACTTTCGAGAATCCAGATGATCCCGAAGTCAAGAAGAAGATAGCTTCGTCATCCGGCTGAACAGTTCGAGCGACCCAGTCAGCCGACACGCTATAGCCCTCAGCTGCAATCTTGAGTTCGGAGAGGAGGTGAATTTCCAATCCGGGGATAGACCTAATTTGGTCTGCACCGGCCTCGCTAGTGAGCCAGGTAACCGAGCGAGTGACGTTCGTAATGTGGGCAATATGGGCCTCTTTGTGCGCCTGCTGTGCGCCGAGCGCAGGCTGCAAGCACGGAACGTAACCGGCGAGCAAACAGGCCCAGATGGCAGCCATGTTGTCCTCATGTTCTGTCAAGTAAACAAGAATGATAGACCCAACAGGCTTGTTCAACTCTGCGAGCGCACGAGCGAGGTTGCGAACGCTCTGGTTGAATGAACTAAAGGTCTTGGACTGGATGGACGAGTCATGAGCAGAGGAAGTAATGAAGCTGAGCTCGTGCGATGGGTAACGTTTAGCGGCGTGAGATAAGACATCGACGAGAGTAGCGGGCCTGTAAGAAGGCTGGCCAACAGAGAGGGAAGCCTTGAGGCTCGACATGACCTGCGCCATTGGTCAGGAGGTGTACAGAGCGATGACGAGGAAGAAAAATAAAAAGTCAACGCGTGAAGGAAGGGATTACAAGAGGGAGTGCAGAATATGATGGAATCGTCCTTACCTCTCGCTTTATAGGATTCGACACCACCCTCGATGCTGACATGACTCTACCCAGTCGGAGCGAACCGTTGAGTAGCGAACTGCAGCCGTAAATAACCAAATGCTAGCATAATGCGGCGGCGAAAAGAATTTCCGAGGCGGTGGGTTACGACATGTACATCGCGCTTGGCCCACATGCTAAAGGTTGGTCGAGCGGAGTGGCGGTCACTGCATTGCTCAAACCTCCCGACGGAACGGTAAAATCGCTTTGGACCTTCTTCACAAATCCCTGTCACTTACTGAAAATGGTAGAGCAACGACCTAAGCCGCTCCCAAACGGGCACCTGCCGCCCAATAGTGATCGCAGGTTCGGAATCTCCGACAAAGAAATTGAAAGAATAGGACTCGGAGCTTGGTCGCATGGTCATCTTCGATCTTGGGCCTAAAGTCAATCGATATGGTTTGATGGTAGCACAGCAAAAGCGGTTTTTGGGAGGAAGCGAAAAGCATGGTTCCCTTCAAGTTCAATCCGGGCAGTACGTTAGCAGGATCAATCAGACAGCCTGGTGATGTCTTGGCACAGACACATCGAGTAAACGAGCTTCCTGTGCCAAGACACTTACGCGACGCTACCATACTTCAAGTTGTGTCGATGTAGGTAGCGACGTCACACCTGAGACACAGCCGGAAAAGTACGAGTAACAAAGTTTATAATTATTGTTCAACACATTGCGCCTGGGAACTCGGGTTGGCATGCCTAACATGT
>JBBPNN010001177.1:0-11468 GCA_038090935.1 Hortiboletus campestris
TGGATGCGGAGGATCTCATGGACAACGGCGTCCAGATAGTGAAGACCATACTCCCCCCTCCACAAACAGCACTGGCAAGCGGGGCAAAGTGAAGGAAACCATTCATGGATGGTTCAAACGTCACTAATACCATGACCAATTTTGGGCAAGCTCTTCAATGGAACATATCTGTACTAGTAGTATGTCACAACAATTGTGACTGATTTGTCAAATGTTTTTGTTGCATTCAGAATATATGCTCTATGATTCACAGATAATTTAACCAATGGGTTGCCCATGTGGATGCAGATCAAGGAACAGCCTCTCATCTATGTACAACATAGTCCCCATGCATCCCTGCAGTTTTCAGCTTGCTAGCCATTCAAAAATTTCACCACAGGAACTGTATCAGTCAGGAGATTCCAGCTCAAGGTTTGATGAACCATCCCGTGACGCATAACATAAACCAGCTTGAACTGAATTGACTTGAAGCAGTGTTTTTTCGTCACCGGTTCGACCACACCATCGCCGATGATCCCATCAAGTATCCCAAAGTTCTGCAAGTGGCCGTTGTGATGACGCCTGACATGAAGCTCTGAATCGAGCTCGATCACCAGCTAATCATCGCGATAATGTGAAGTAGAACCTCACAAGTTATTGCGACTCGGACGCGCCACAGTGACCTTTTAACTTGACAGCCTGTTAGCATCATGAAAGAAAAATCGCCATTTGGGAAGGTCCATACGACTGTGAGTAGTGCCTGTTGGATACGTATTGCGCACACTACCAATGGGAACTCGGCTACCATCCCAATCATCCGTCGAAAACATTGCATGCTACTCCGAGCACAGTTGAGAGACGTACACGACATAAATCATCGTCAGTCCTGCCTCGAGACCGCATGGCGATACGAAACTTTCAGTCCGTTCGATGCTATATTGTTTGCAAACCCTTGTTCCTCTTATCCTCCGCATCATCATATTTGCAACATCCACCACCTGCGCCAACGGCCCCGAGAAATACCCATGGTGTTATAAACCTCTGAATACGACAAGAAGGGTACATAGTGCAGGCCAGTCGACAACCCAAAGATTGATCCTGAACTCTAGACGAGGAGGATGAAAGGGCTCGTCAGAGAGATATGTGGATCACGATGAGTATGCTTCCGAAGAGGACTGTGCGAGGGTTGCTTCCTTTGCCTTGTGCGGATGGAGGGCTGGGAGGGAGGGAGATTTACGAAAAAAAAGATAGAGATACCTGTCAGGGGACGGTGAGGACGGTGAAGCGGAGACGAGGTGGGAAATGTGGAATGTCCTGAGTCTGCGAGGCTCGAAAGTGGGTAGTAATGTCATCGTACTTTGATTCTTCTTGGTCACGTCACATCCTTACGTGCGTTCACCACATCGCGTAGGCCTCTGGACGCGCAGAAATGCCACCATTACCGCAGCCGCAGCGATAGCCAAGACGAAAATGCAAATGCCCCCTCCCTCGTGGTTTACTGCGTCCTCAAGCCTTGTGGACAGGAGGGAGAAACGTCCGTCATGATCAACGATTCAAAAGATGGTCGTGTCCCCACCACATCCCCGTCAGGAAGACATCGTCCCGAATTGAGACAAGAGAGACACCGACGTTCGTAATGTCGCTCAGGTGGTTAGGACGGCACCGTGGCCATCTTCCTCTACATGCAAGAGACAATGGTGGTTCCCAGAGCATCTCTGAGAACGCAGCCGCGGATATTATAGTCGTCTCTCCTTATCTGCGACGCGAGAGTTAGCGCTCGCCCAAAGCAAGTCTGGTCAGTGCATCCATGTCAGCAGCAAAGCTCCTGTTGAGGCGCCAAAGGAAGTCACTGAGACAGCAAAAGCCTCCTGCATTTGTGTGGATGATCTCTGTATGTCGACAGGCTCGTTCGTGACAGGTTTGAGGTAACAGAGACTGCGGGGGGGGTATGGGTTCAGGGAAAACACGGAAGGGATGAAGATGGCTTTCTTAGAAATATGACCCAGGGCACGCGATGGTGTGTGTGGGTGCTTCCCATGCTTGTAGGAACTTAGGTAAACCCAAACATGGATGGCAAAGATCACCACCATTGCCCTACAGAAGGACAGACAATGGAAAAGGCTTTGCTGAGTCTGTATGGTAATGTGGGGACGGTCACCAGAGATAGCGGTACAACGCACGCAGTACGCACGATTGGGGCGAGCAGTCGAATAGTGATCTCGTCGGAGAATGTCAGGTATTGAAGTACTCGGCAACCCGTCGCGATGTATATATTACAATTCTCTCGTCGTGAAAGAAACATGTCTCTTCAGGGTGGGCTATAACTTGATAGTTCAAAAAGCATTCCGTGGGTGGTATAGTTTTTTTGAGCAGACTTTTGGAATAAAATCACTAGAGAAGCGAAAAGGATCAAGACGTGCGCGTTGTCGTAGCGTTCGTTGTCGAGGTGCAGACACCGAGGTGTGACAATTGTTGTTCCCTTGGGTATGAACGTCCCGTCGGAGAACGTGAAGGCTTCGATGGCCATCCGCCTCAAGCTCACTAACCCCATGACGGCGTTAGTAGGACCACCATCAGCTATGGCGTTAGATCACTCACTAGCACCAATTCCGACCAAATGTTGGTTTTCCTTCAAAAAGCTGACGATCTTGCGCATCATCCTCACGAGGACTTTCGACCATCCGTCCTTTTTGACGACGGATTCCACCTCTTCACAATGGGGTTGGGTGTATCGAGGGTTTTCTGCTAAAAAAAGACGTGCGTGAGAAAAGTTCTAGAGCACGACATAGAGTTGGGGAATAATAGTACAATAACATACACTGGAGGTCGTCTGTCGCACGTGCCAATGAGCCAAGGAATGAAGAGAACACAGCATAACGAGACCTGCGCCAATTGCAATAAAGCCGATTGTTGGCACACAGGTCGTTAAGAACTTGACCGCGAGCTCGGACTCATCAAGTGCTACGTCCAATAGTCATGACAGTAGCCCATTCTATCAAAGTGATGGTCGACACACGTATAAACCTAAGAAAAAAGGGCATAACAAACCGGTTTGTCAATCCAGTCATTTCCATACTCCTGGAGCTCCAGTGGCTCCTCGATTATAAGAGCAAGGTGCCTCGTGGCACGTTTCATGGTTCCCGGAACACCGCTCATAAAATGCGCAACGAGGCTGAGGTTATACGGAGATTGCATTCTCGGAAGGGACGAACGTCGGCGCGTTTGAGGTGAGTCCTGACTCCCTGCTGCTGATGCTCATGGCCGCCGAGGCCGAGCCGTTGCCGTTCGGGACACTGGTGACGGTCTCAGAGAGGGTAGAGAGGGTAGAGGGCGGTCGATGGTCGATGGTCGATGTCGTCTTCGACACGGAGCGTGTGTACATACGGCGCGAGCTTTGTCCACGAGCCTTCGTCGACGAGAACGCGAGAGGTGTTCGACCGAACGCTTTGGTGGTAGCGACGTGCGACGCACGGTGTACTTGACATACACGGGAGAGGCACGCGGGAGGGCAGAGATGAGAAGGAGGGCTTCTAGACATTGGCCGAGACCGGACGCGAGCTCGTTGTCGGAGGTGGCGAGTTGGGAGAGCAGGCGGTGTTATGAGCGGGTCATTTTGGCGTGGCGGGGACTGGGCAGGAACTGGGCGATTGAGAAGGAAGCGAAAATGGCGGCGACGTTGCGGCTTGGCCCCAAATCGTGGACGAGCGTCTAAAGCGATATCCATATCGTCGACCTTGAGGCATCGGCTGTCATCCTCCCGAGCCTGGGTGGCTTTGAACCTCACACTGACACATCCATGTTGCACGCAGGATTCAGAAAGCAAAAGCGAGCGATTCCACTCGCACTGAACACGCGTGGACCTAGACGGCGCATTCGGACAAGGCTCGACAGTCTTGCTTCGCGCGTCGGGACTCGGGAGGTACATAATGCGACTGGCAGCCGCAGGATACCACGAACCTTTTGACGCAAACGTCCTGTGCTGTATCGTACGTACATAATCATTCACTGGCTTTTTGTTCACTGCGCGCTAACGAAAATTCTCTTACATAGCCTCGCATCGGTTTCTTCATTGGCTTTTTGATCACTCAATCTTTTTTTCCCCGGCGAGTCTTGATGCCACGGTCTCTATCACTGGAGCTGGGCGTTCGATTCTTCGCTCCGTTTGCACGGTAGCAGAAGGGTCAGAAAAGGGAATGCAAGATATGCCAGATAGGCACGTCCATTCCTCGGTACCAGCAAAAAGGCAGGAACTGACGCAGAGAAGGACGCAAGAATTTTGCTCAAGGATCTGATGGTGCGACGAGACAGACATCCAACGGACGAACACGCAGAGAGTAGGGAAGTGCAGAGATCAAGCAGGCCGAAACATTGCAAATTAGCATAGCAGACGTTGCTGTGCGGTTCTTGTAGCACCATTATCTCGATGGTCTACCATCCTGACTCGGGCTTTTTGGACCGAACCCACGAAGTAAACGTTTTATATTCTTGACCCGGACTACCTCACGATGTCCTGGTTCCAGCGTCTACCTGACCCCCAGGCTGAACCTGAAGGTGCGCAAGCCTTCATAGCCTCAGTGTTGGCCCACTCACGCCGCGACAGGTTTCTTGATGATCACGATTCGGATTACCGCTGGTAGAAGCGACGGCGGTTCCCATCATCACTCCTCCACTACCACGAAGTGACCGTAAATGAGGGTGAGTTCCATCTCGTCGGCTATGAGGCAAATGCTGATTTCTGCCATCTATCAAAAACTTCCGACCATTTTCATAAGATTATAGCTAGGTTCAAGATGTGGATCACTCGAGGGTATCGCCTCATAGGCAAATGAACTTCAGGTTAACGTCAACATAAATGATTGATTGGGATCGGATACATATCGGCAGGCAGAATATACTGTGATCACTCGTAAGTACCTGAGATTGAGTGCGGCCGTGAACGTAGCGCTAATCATGGTCGACGCTCAAGTGGACGACAAATTTTAATGCGTAAGAGCGCCGTAGCGTGACGAACGAATGGTAGAAATACCACACGATGGAATTCCTTGGCTTCTTGCCATGCTTGGGATGAGAAGGTGATGCGATCATGATCTGGCATGACAGCCGTCTTTTTGCTGCAAAGTTTCGTCCTGTGTCGTGTACGCAACAACTTTGTTCGCCGCGCGCCATCATTGAAGATGCTTTCCGCATTGCTTTCCACGCCTCCATGCTGTATCGCACATCTGTCGAATGCTGGAAGACCGTACGTCATTCTCCCTTCCAAACGAGTCTCGAAGCAAATGGTTAATTTGCCGGATTGAAGATATAATCCCAGGGGAGCCCGAACCGTGACCCGTACCACTCCTTGCCTTGCTCGCCTTGACTCTCGATCTCTGTCCATTGAACAGGCAATCATTGCTGTTTATTTCTTCCGGCGTACCTAGCATGTCTTCCGACTTACAGTCTGTTTTGGAGCTTCAACAGATGAATAACTATGTAGCTGGTATGGTCATTCATGCCTTTGGTATGATCAATCTCATAAATCAGCTCGAACATAGTTGCAATTGTCACTGCTATCTTGTATGATTATGGTGAGTGATGCATTGTGCACAGCCATCTCAAAATCAACTGACTAACCACCAGTCCTCACCTTTGCAAGTGAGGTATGTTATTTTGCTCTCCACATCTTACACCATTTGTTGACTGACAACATTCAAAGGTACACTATGTTTGGGTGAGGAAGCAACAATTGTGAAGCAAGGTCCATGTTCCTTACAGTGTTACAGCACAGAGCCTGGACCTGGGTCTCCTCAGTGTTTATTGTGGTATGCATATAGGCATACATTGCATGCATTCTGAGTTGACACTTTCTATAGGTCCGCTATTTTGGACTTTTTTCTATTATGTAGGTCTATTGTTGCTGTAATGCATAATGGTAAAGCTAACACTGATTCAATGAATCCTTGCTCAAGTGTTGGAAGCCTCTGTGTGTTCAGATTTTAATGTGGAGGGTAATCAAACCAATCAGATTGATTTACAGGGGGTAGCATCTTTTTGCCTGGTTCTGTAAAAGTGAGTCTTCACACTGCACCTTTTGTAATAATGATTAACCATCAGTAGATGTATGTATCTAAATTCTGGTTATCAGCTGTATTGACAACAGTTCTATAGGTGTAAGCACCCTGATTTCCTGGCCTTTATAATATTTTATGATGCATGGATATTCTCAAGGTACAGCAACCTATCTGGCAGCTTCCTGGGCATTTCCAATGTTTCTTTTTGCTGCTGATTGTGAGTTATCATGGTCCCTAATTCCATGTTCCCTAATCATGCCTTCAAATTATAGTGGTCATGATCATGCGAGTATATGCCATGTGGAATCAATCCAGATGCATTCTTTGGGTTCTTCTATTTCTTTGTGTGCTACAGGTTATTCCTACCTTGGTTATTGATGGGATCTACAACAATCCAAATACCTACCTCTCAGGTGTGTCTCATGGTAAACTGCAAAGCTAATTGGGATCTCACATAGTAGATGGCCCTTCATCTCCTTCCATCATTTCCTCCAGTCATAGTTGTCAAAGTTCTTGATCTTTCTATTTGCAGTGCTTCATTTAGTGGATCCACTGCACTGTACTTGTATTCTATGGTCCCACGAGTGACTCTTGGTGTCACACTTTTAATTCTTGCTCTCACCCCAACATTGAAGCAATCAGTTGAGATGTACAGAGCAACCAAGCAGTGGCTGCCCAACAAGTACATGCAGCAACTGATGAAGGAAGGAATTCTTTATTTCCTTGTGTATGTCTCCCCCTTTCCTGCATTTTCCATTCCCCTTATTGCCATCCAAGTCAATTCTTCTGCCTATCTTACATTTGAGTACTTGCACAAAAACTAATCACTTGGATGTTTTTCCCTCTTCCAGGTATACACTGTACAATATCATTATGACTCTCGTCAACGGTGTCACAATAAGTTATACTTGGCAGCTCTTCCTGACCTTACTGAGTTATACAACCATATGCCCCATGATGCCTCGGTTCATCATCAGCGTGCGAGAGCTGTATGACCGCGACCTCCGTGCTCGCTGGCAGGGGATCGACACCGGATTTGGCGTGTTGTCGCAACCCATTGCCAGTGAGAACGCGGAGGTGTCTACGCTTGCATCCACGGATGGCGCGACGGGGCAGGGTCAGGGTCAGGAGGGGGACGCAGAGACAGTTTGGCTGGGGGAATTGGGAGATAGTACACATCAGGTCATGGAGGGTGGCGACGCGGACAACTCGGGGGGCATTCGACTTGAGGTATTGGGAGATGGTACGCACCAGGTCTGAGCGGGGCCAAATTTGCGTAGAAAGTGGAGAAGGGTTGTGGTACTTTGAACGGTGACTCGGATATTTATTTTACCTATGCGTATGCCTCGTCTTCCCAATTTCTGTGTACAAACGTAGAGATCGTCTGCCACAAACTTCCTGGCAGTCGGTGGGATATAGTTCCGTGCTGCGAAATTTTCCAAGAGTGATGTGACAGTGTTATTGTGGCGATCAGCGCAATGCTCGCGTTCCTCGAGGGCCACCGCTACAGCGTATATGATACAACCAGAGTCTACACACCAAGAAAATGACTGAGCGTTACGGAAGCATAACGTTGATCGTCATCGCGTCTGGGCCATATATGTCTGCGATCGCCTGCATTGCAAAGCGCGCTCGTGCTCTGGTCCGGTCATATCATATCCACACCCGGACCGGCCCATGCACAAGCCCTCGAACGGACACAAACCCTCACCTCCGATCACCTTCCTCAAGCCCAAACCCAATTCGTTTCTGCCTTGAGCACCATCGACGCCGAACACGACCCCGCTTTTTTTTCAATGTCATCCAAACGGGTGTATTGTTGGCGTGTTATATGCAACTGATCGGCCAGGTGATCAGGGCAAGTTATTACGCCAGTGGGACGTCGGCGTTGGCGACGATGTCTCCATCAAAGTCATTATCCGTCGGTAGGCGCTGGTCAAGGGGAGGGCCAATCTTTACGGGGACGGGGAGTGCGGGGGGAATAGACGCGTGGTAATGCGGACCCGTGCGCAGTTGCGTGTGCAGTTGCGAGGTACGCGAGGTTGGCACCCGCGTTGGATGGGATCGAGGCGAAGGAGAGGGTACGTGCGTTCTAGGCGGTGTATGCGCTCGGTCCGTGGTTCAGTGCGGTGGGTCGAGGACCTTGTCAGCCGCTCACGATGGACGGTACCATGGCCTGACGGTCAGCGCATGGTCGAGGTCAGTCGGTTACGGCCGCCTTTGCGCCTTGCATTCTGACACGCGCAGTTTGATCTCATATGCGAGGAACGTGAGCCAGCATGTTTTCAACGATCCTAATGACGGCTTCGCGAAAGATGTATGCCAAGGCGTCAGCGTTACTCGGCAGGAGAACGGTGGTCGCTGCGTCGTATGTGGCTGGTACCTCCGTTTCCGTGCAAGACCTGACGCAGATGCGTCGCGTCGTCGCGAGCAAGGTGATATAGATGTCGCGATTCGGACGTTAATGGGTATGTTGAGCGCGCTATCACAGGGTTGTCCGAGCCGATGTAGGTCCTCCATTAATGATCTCCAGGAACGGTCCTAACGCCGTTTTGATTGCGGTTCCCTGACCGGGATTGGGGCGGTGTTACCCATCCTCGAGTCCACCACCGTCTAATTAGATGCCGTGGCCACGATCACTTTTTTTTAGTCTTTTACAAGCATAGAACAGTACTTACTAAACTAGTCCTGAGACGGATATATGCAGATAATCCGTATATATTATACTAGATCAACCAATCTCATCCACCTTGATTCGCGCGCGCTATCCAACATGGCAAAGGGTGACGCTGCTTGAGAAGCAGAGACCTGCGACGTCAGCGAGGCTGTCTCCTGTTCGGACGTAGACTTACAGGACGGAGAGAAGCAGAGTTTGCGAAGGTTGTCCTTGGGGCCATCTCCCGTCGTGATAGAGATTGCATTCGGCGAAGGGATAAATGTCGACGCGTTCGAGTTGAGCCCCAACCCCCTACCGATGCTCGCTGCCGCGTTGGCGTTCCCGTTCCCGTTCGCGGCACAGCTAGCGACGGTCCCAGAGAGCGTCGAAAGCGTTGAACGCGGTCGAGGGCCGCTGCTCGACGTCGTCTTCGATGTGGAGCTAGTGCACGTACAACGCGAGCTCTTTCCACGAGTCTTCGTCCACGAGGACGGGCGTTGGGTCGACCGTGCCGTCTTCGCGGAAAAAGAGGGTGGTGGTGACGTGAATGGGTCAGAGAGTGACGTTTTGATCACTGTGATCACGGTCTGTAGGCGCGGGGGGATCGTCAACGTTGATCGTCTGTCTTGGATGCCAGGGAATATAAAGGGGAGGGACATACGCGGAGAGGAACCCGAGAGAGATGCTACCTACCAAATGCTTTGGTAGGGATGTGCAGAGTCGGACTTGACAAACACGGGTGAGGCGCAGGGGAAGGGCAGAGACGGAGGGCTTGGCCGAGACCGGGTGGCGGGTTGGGGAACAGGCGTTGTTGTGAGCGGGTGGCGAGAACTGCGCGGGCGGGACAGTCGACGAGGGACTGATGGAAGCGAAAATGGCGGCTTGGCCCCAAAACAGAGGACGAGCGTAAAGTCGATATCATCGACCTTGAGGTGTTCATGCCATCATCTTCCTGGGTGGTTTGGATAGCTTTGAACCTCATAGATGGCGCTCGCGCAAATCGTAGTTTGGTCGCCATGTACAACAAAGTTCTCGCTCGTGTTTTCCGTTCTGGTTCAAGTAATTGAGGTTGGTGTACCCCGTCCCCTTTCAAGTTGCACCGGCTACGCTGGACAGCAACCGCAAATCTCTTTTTGTTTCTTACCCCTCTCATCCTTGCCGACTGTGCCACCACACCATGCATTGTCGACCACGATCCCAACGACGAACCGACCTCGCATCACCGTTCCCATCGGTGAACACTGCATGCTCTCACACGGAGCAGACAGACCTTCTATGGGATCCGCATCAAATGTCCAGCCGAATAGCAAGGCCCCGACCACGCGTCAATGTTACATGAACGTCTAGTCCCCAGTCCCGACGTCCACGCATATACATACAGTACAGCCCAGGGATATCATATCACTCTGTCTTTCTCGGCCTCTAACTGGTACGCACGTCACTTGTGCCCATCCTACGCAACTAAGCACTCGCTATTCCTGGATCACGATAGCAACTTGTGATCAAGATCATGGGCATAGCGAGCGGCTACGAATGGTGACATTCACAGACGACCATCATTCGTTGGCAGGTCTGGTATCTGGTGTAGCATTGATAGAGGATGGGAGGTTTTTTATTTTGAACCTGTATTGCGTTCCTTCCTTTATCAAAGTTTGACCCAGCTCTAACCTGCGTTTTCAGCTGTGGGTCAAGTGTTAAGAGTGGCTCTGTCGATAACGATATCGACGACGAAGCATCCTACTGCACGAGTGGGAAACCTTGGTTCCTTGTCGTCTTCAGCACAATATCGACATGACATGCTCGCTGCTATCACGTCACGAACAACAGTGCCGCGGATCAACTCGCGGTACTCTGCCCACATAATAGCCAATGCATACGTGCACGACAGGGACCACTTGACGCGGATGTGCGTGGAATTGAGCGCATACATATAACCAGCATTTACCACTCTAGAAGCGCTACATGCTCATCACTGCCACGCTTCTCGCGACACAGGTACAGCGGACCAACTTTGGGTCCCCCCCACCTTGTACCACACAAGGCATACATGCTCGACAGACGCTCGGCCTACAAAGGCATCTTTGACGCGCTCGACTTTGATCCTTTTGTTCCTCAGTTGAACAACTCCATTCCCAGTCACAACCCTAACCCTAGGTGTCGGGCTGAATGGGCAAGACCGTGATGAGCGTGGTCGAGGGGAGTTTGATGTGGAGGCTGCGTACGTACAGCGTGAGTTCCCCGTGATTCTTCGTTGATGAGAATAAAGGCTTGGCCATCATCGCATCGGACGAAATGAGCGTAATTCGATACGTTCGAATTTAGACCTGATCTTTTATTGGCAGGCGTTCGATTCCTCACTCCGTTTGCACGGTAGCAGAATCAAAGAGGGGAATGCAGGGTATGATAGCCACGTCCATTTCTTGGTACCGAGACAAAAGGATCTGATGTATATGTCTAGCGGACGAACACGCTAGAAGTAGTTAAGTGCAGAGATCAAGCAGGACCGAAGGATCGCGAATCGGCAGAGCAGGCGTTCCTGGGCGAATCTTGTCGTAGGTCCATCCTGACTCGGGCTCTTTGGACCGAACCCACGAAGCGATCGCTTCGGATTCTCAAGTTCGGACTAGCTCTAGCGGTGTCCTTATTCCAGCATCTATCGGACTCTCGGGCTGAAGCTGGAGGTGCACAAGCCTTCGTGGCTTAATTTCCGGACAATGTTGGCCCACTCACGTCGCGACACACTTCTTGATGATCACGGTTCAGGTGGTTCTTGGCATCACTCC
>JBBPNN010001178.1:0-11462 GCA_038090935.1 Hortiboletus campestris
AGGCAGTGAGAGGGAGACAGCACTTTACTACGCCATTGTATGTGTTATTTTCTGTGTCTGTGGAGTATCCACCGGCCATTCGTTCGATCCGGCCCGTATCGTCCTCGACGTCGATCTTGGGCCTGGTCAGATCCGAACTCGCCCCCTCCGATGTCACTTCTGTAAACACCTCAAGACTTTGCAAAGACCTATGTGTACCGTTTGCTTCCAATCTCGACCCCAGATTCATGGGACGCCACACTCTGGCACGATATCCCCACTTTCATTCCTATCCCCATCCCCTTCGTCTTCGGTCTCCCGATGTGATACCACGAAATCGATGTATGCTCTGAACTAGATGAAATATGGTGTCAGCGCTGCAAAGGAGATTTTGTTCAAGTTACCAAAACCATGAACGAGCAATTAATTGTCGGCCTGCACGTGGATGCTGTTGCGGGAGTAGGAAGGTTATGACCGCACACAGCCAGCGGTGGGCCCTCACAAAGTATTTCTTTGTTGGTGGGGAAAATTTTGCCCATGTGCGTCTGTGCAAAGGGTAGCCCTCTAATCCGAATAGCAAGCAGCGCCTTCACGAAAGGCAGCGGCGAACCCGAAAACGTGCATTCGTCTTCTTCAAAACTACCAGGGATGAGGAAGAGATTCCACCGGACCGCCGTATCGTTCAGCAACTCTTTCGTAGGTACGCCGAGAAACGACATAGCCCAGTCGGAGGGAAGTGGAAGAATAGAATGAAATTTGAGATCTCAAACTTTATTCCATAGGTGCATGAAGGTGGACGCGTTCGCTCACCCTGATGTCTGCCATCAAACGGTCGGCATCGAATGGGCTCAGGAGTCTTTACAGTCTCATCAAGATAACTAACATCCACAGTTCCACTTGCAGTTCGGTCTGGAGAATAGGTTAGACAGCAAAGTTAAACGGCGTTGGCACGAACCTGGCAGTGTAAGGGAGATGTAGGTTCCACCACCCATTTCAACACCGAACCCGTTCTCGGGCGCGAGCTTTGCGGCGCACCCCCTCGTGGGACAAATTAAGTGAAGAGTGATCAAAAAGTCCATTGCACCCGCAACTGAATCAACGTGTCACCTTGCGCTCTTTCGTTCTCCACCTCGACCTGCATGGCGCCTGCGCAGTCTTCCGACTTGTGGGGTCGGGCTCCCAGGATCGACACCCCTTGTCGAGATCCTCGTCCGCATCCTCTTCGACATCTCTCGATGCTCCCGACTCGCTCGACTCAATTTCTCCCACTCTCGCGTGCTCAACCTCATCGGTTGGTCTCTAGGCTTCTCTGGTCGACACGTCTCATCGCCGTTCTCCCCTGGACCCGGACGCCATCTCGACTACTTCAACATGACTTGTATCTCGCTTTTTCGCCCCTTTGTGCCCTCAGGCTGGTCGGACGGCTCTGTGGGTGCGTCTGGAAGACGTTCATCGTCGCCCGTCCCGTCCCTAGGGTTTTCCGACGGTCTCTGTGGGTTCGTCGTCACGGCGTCTTCGTCTGGGTGAAATCTGCCATGCACCCAGACCCACAAGGGAGAAGAGGGTGAACCAGGCAATTTTTTGCACGCGCTGGTTCGCCAAGACTGGTCAGGTAGACACGTGGGCAAGGGGTGTGTGCGTATGAAGACGTACGATCCGCATTGGCGAATTTCTCTTCCCGCCTCTTGAGAAGTTTAGCTCGTCTATGATCTCTTTCACGAGTCTTTCCAGTTTGCGCATCTCTGTCTCTATTCCGGACAGAGACTCTTGATTAGCAATGGTGCTGGAGGACGTGGGTGAACAGGGTGAGCGCGGGAAGGGGAGCGTAGAGGGACGTACTTGTAGTCGACCGCATCCGCCCAATATCGAGGTCGAGGTCGAACGGGCGCGTCATACTCCGTGCAATCTCCGTCTCGACCGCCGCGTCAACACATGGCACACGGCACGAGAAAAAGACATCGGGCCTAGTGCCAAATAGTTTTCAAAGCACATGCCAATCTCGCCCTTGATGTCCTTTTTGGAGAGGTAGACGTGTAGACGACATCGACTTCATCGACATCACCGGTGATGTTGATGAAGTTGATGTCGATGCGTTGGCTGGGGCGGGGGCCGACGTTGACGGTGACGATGACGAGGGAGTGTACTGTGCAGGTGGGCCGTGTTCCATATGCACTTCTCGGTCGGGATTTTGGCTGGCGGGAAGGTGAATCTGATAGAGGTGGAAAAGGGCAGGAGGACGAAGAGAAAGAGTGTGGTGGGGAACTTGGGTCGACGTGAAGATGGCATACTAAAGGTAACTTCTAGCGATTAGCAAAGTGCGCTGTTCCGCTCTCTAAACCTATTGACCTCGTCCGACTGGTATCTGCTCCCCCCTGCTCGTCATCCTCAGTCTGATGTTTTCTCTCCGACACCACGATACTCCAGAGCGCCGTTCGGTTTCGGGTTGGATTGTATAGGGATTGGTCACACCCAGCTGAGAGAATAAGCGCCAAAGACACGAGCCTGCGCCTAGTCCGACGTGGAAGGAAACCTGTTTATGGAACTCAACTGACAACAGCAGCGCTCAGCCCATCACAACTCAAACTGAGCACGTTGTTTCTTGACGCTGCGAAACCTACGAGTCTGTACCATTAGGAAGGATGTCGTCAACGAAGATCGGTGTGTACTAGCAGTTCGCGCGAGTGATTGGTATGTACAGTGCTGAAATTTTATTAAGATGAGACAATAGTGGTTGAAACCGATAAGTCTCTGAATCGTCCAATATACTCAATCGCTTTCCATCCAGACGGAAAGCATTTGTTCAGCGGGAGTAAGGATGGGGTTCGACGATGGCGAATTGCAGACGGTCAAGAAGTTGGGAAAGGAATCCCAGGAATGGACCTCAATGCCATTTCCGTGTCAAGGGATCACAAGTGGATAGTGTGTGGGACTGCGGACGGGGCAAGTGTGTGGGACGCGGAAACCCAGAAGAAGGCCATCGAAGTGGAGGGCACAATATATGTGCATACAGTGGACATTTCACCGGACTCAACCTGGTTTGCCACCGGTACTGGGTATGACAAGAAAGCGAACATTTGGAACATCCTCACCGGGGAAAGATTGGTTGGCCCGCTCCAACATGATGGCCCTGTCGTGGGTGTCAAGTTTTCCCCGAACGGTGATCACATCGCCACTCTCTGTCCAGCCAAGAACTCCATCCGTGTCTTTGACAGTCACAACGGTCACCGCCTCGTCAAGATCAACAATGAGATTTCCAAAAGCTTGTCCGCGGTAACACCGCTTGCATGGTCAAGCAATGGGGAACAGATTTTCGCTGTATCTAGCAACAATAAAATCAAGTCTTTCGACGTATCCACTGGGTCCCAACTGGCCGAATCGCAGGTGCACGAAGGCCGTGATGTAGACTGTATCGCTCTAGCCTCCAATGGGAAGTTCCTTGCTACTTTCGCAGACCGTTCCATCATGTTCTGGGACACATCCACACTCACTCAGATTGGTCCAGTCATCAACGATAGCCGTGGCCAACGGATTTGGTCGATTGCTCTATCTCTGGATTGCAGCTATCTTGCGACCGGAGGATTCGGTGGGAATATCACCATTCGTAATCTTAGCAATATCCTGCCGGACTCGTATTTCCTGGTAAGCAATTGTGCATTCGCAACATTGGTTTGTCAGACAAGTCGTACATTGTCTTTCCCCCATTGATACCTCCTCAGGCACCCACTCGAAAAAAATCTGGATCGGAGAAACCCAAGGATCGGCCACAACAAGAAGACAAACAGCCTTCAGCCTCAGGGGTCCACGACAACAGAGCGAACTCGACTCCAGTAGGAGTTTGTTGTGTTGTGACCGAAAGAGTCATACTGACTCCTTCATTCCTAGGAACCCACGACATCAAGTCCACCCGAGTTAAAGACCCACCGCGAGAACAGTGATGACGATCTGCTCGAGGTATGACCACCACCCTTTTCTTGTTGATGCTGGTTTTCATGACGATGTGAGATCGAGCTACCGTCTAGCGCACCGGCTCCCCTATTCGACTATAGTGAGGTCTGTGATGATCTGCCTGACTTGCTTTCGTGCTGACATCGCTCGAGCCTCCATCCCCGTCATCCGAAGTTGATATGACGCTGCCACGTTCGCTGCAGGCCACACCGCAGTTGGCGGATCCCCTATCCATCGCCTCCCCTCCCGAAACATCTTCTCCAAAGAAACCTCTGGATACACCTGATTCTTCCGGGAGCACTTCGGCGCTTGGAAGGTGGCTTCAGGCGAGATTCAGGAAGACTAACAAAAACCAGGGTTCACAACCGTCCGATCAACTCGCCACAATGTCCGGTCGACCCATCAATCTTCGCCTTACTTCCCAGTCACAGTCGACAGAGAACATCACAAAAAGAGGACCCCCGAGGATGGCTGCAGGGCAGCGTGTGCGAGTGAGTGGCCTCTTCAAGTTCACTGGTAAACAAACGGTGGTGGTGTGTCTGACGAGCTATCTCAGCGAGCGGTTGCAAAGCCCGTCAATTGGGTTCGTTGACTAGTTTGTTTATCGGCGCCGCCGTTTATCCTGCGTTACAGAATAAAGGGAATACCAAAGCCGCTAAAGCGAGCCGTCGGAACAAGGAGACGACTAGTAATGGACAAGGGTCGGCAGGTACAAAGGAAGCGGCCACCGTGAGTCCCTTTCCAACGACTGTAGTCCATATCGTGAGCCCTGATGTCCTATCAGGTGCAACAAGGGAACGAGGCATCTCAGCCGTCGGTCGTGCCGGCGGGGGTTCATGTCACGGTGCGAATTCACCATTTTGACTCGTATCATTAGACTCACAGGAATATACCAGCAAGAAGAAGCGGGAGACGCAACCGTCTCGGTCGGATTCGTATTCAAGTTGCCCTCATGGATGTTGTGTTTGCGCTCATGTACTGAAGATGGGAGGCATTGATCTATGTATTCCGAGTTCGTGTCATGCCACAGCATTTATGAAAAAGGACCAGACACTCTTGTGGACTCCCGGCACAAATGTGACGATAGGCGAACACGTCGACTTATCGGATTTGGGTCTTGTAGGTGCGCAGTTCCCGCTGGTGCTGTCTATTCGAGCTGCTGGCACCCCGACGATGGTGGGTTTCGTGAGCGGGATGTCAGTCACCAACCCTTGGATGCACTTCGAGCCTCGTCCTGTGGGTCAAGGTTTTGACGGTGCTTAGCACATAAACTAGTATGCAGAGGACGTTAATAATCGCAAGTGCACTCGGCGTAGGGAACCGAGATGGCGGCATGGAAAATGATAGATCGTGGCCCATCCATCCGACTGCTAACTCAAGTTGGGGTATGCTCGGCAACTATGCTCATCCGATCCTTCTCTTTGGCAACACTACATGACTGAGGCATGATAACTAGGCAGAAAATTCAGTGAGCAGTATACCAAGTAATCATCGTCGATCACCCAAGGCCTCACTCCAAAGGCAAACACATTGGGCCAGTAGCGCACATTGCCCGACTTATTCAGCGACACATACTACAATCCCGGTCCACCATCGGTCCACGAAGACGAATCAAAGGTCCTTTGGGGAAATAAATCCAGAGACGAACAACGTACAATAACTTCAGCCAGTTTATCAAGAAGACTACGGAGGGAGGATTCAAGGAAAGAAACTGAACTACGAAACAATACTCACGGGACCAATGACAACAAGGATTTGTGATCGAGCGCGCGCGCGCGTTCTCAAATGCCCACCAAAACAACGTTCAAAAGAAAGAGATGGGGGGAGGGGAGTCAAATGCGAAGAACGAGTATCGTTTACTGATAGCATCGATTTACAGCACGTCCAGTGTGTGTGCACTGTTTACCAACTTGTTTAACATCGCTGGCGTGATCTCTTCTACCTGCACAGTGATCAAACTCTCCGCAGCTACCCTCCTATAGGCTGCCACATTTCCGAGGTGAGGTGTAAGCAACAGCGCACCAAACGGTTGCCTCAGTCGAGCAATCACTTGCAGGGCTCGCATCTGCATTTCCGTCGGCGATAACGATGAAGGGGGACGGAGAGACGCTGCATCTCGAGGGGATCCACCAAATGGTCGCCCGAAACGAGCAATGAACCGCGCTGTTCGTGTTTGCAGGGATGCCGACGTGACACCGGAGGGGCTAGGGAATGATGGCAATTCGCCTATCAACGAAGACTGATCGTCTGTATTCTCTTCGGGTATCGTTTCTGCTACACTTCCAACAGGCTGTCGGTCGAGGAGAAAGTCAATCCATGGATGAACAAGGTGCAGAGAACTGAATCGAGAGAGATCCTCCTCGGTCCTAATCTCCACAACCCCGACAGCGGTCTGCGCACGGAAGAGATGCCAAGACCCACTCCGAGAAGCCGACAAAGGCCCAAGCTTGAAATTGAGGCATGGAAGTTTCATCCGTTTTCCTGCGAACGACGGTACAGGGAGCTGGCGAAGTCGATCATACAACCTCATGATTGAGGCAGGGTTAAGTGAAGAAGTTCGCAATCTAGAGGTGATCTTGTCCACTTCGGCACCTTCGAGTGCCAGCGGAATGTGCGTTGTCGGAAGCTGGTCAAACACAATGATATTAGCAGGGAGGCAGCTGTTGAAGCTGCCAGATCGCCCTGTCCATGCAAGGATACTTGTATCTCCTGAGCTCATGAGGAGCTGCGCTAAGAATCGCCCAAGTGCCTTGTCCCCCTCGCCATATACAACTGGTAAGGACATGGAGAATATTCCGAGCAACGAATAAGCTGCGTCTTCGACCCGTGTCGTTTGGCGTGTCGATGCTAGACGCAGCTTCCCCCGGACGTCATCCGAACCCGGTCGGAGTGTCATCAAGGCTTGGGCCGACACGCGGGTTGCCTCCTCCATCTCTGCAATGATCTCCGGCGACTCCTTGTGGTTCGGAATATCAAGGTTCAAGTATGGCTTCCAGTCTTCAGTGTAGAATCGGACCACCTTGGATGCGTGATATTCTTGCAATGTCCAGGCCCGACTGTTCCAAATGCTCCTTATAAGATCACCGCGCTTCGATGGAGAGTGGACGCCACGAAGCAAAACGATTGTCACGGAAGAACCCTCGTACCACTTGAACATGGAGATCAGGGCCTCTTGAAGTACGAAGTGATCTGCTTTGTTGATACAACATGTATCACTCCATGCCCAATGGAACCCAGAATCTCGCACGATCTTGCAGAACATTTGCAGCTTGTCGTGAGTGAGTGACTCTCCGAGCTCATACACCACGATTTGTATGACTTGCTCGAACAGAGGTTCGTTGTCTTCCCACTTGTGTGAAAACGTAGCGTAACGGTAGTACTCTGTAACTTCGTGTTTAATGCGGGCATGATCGATGTGTGTGGTCGCGGAAGAGATCAACTCCCAAAAGACTGGTTGTGATTCGAATGAGTACACTTGCCCAGGCTTGTCGAGGAGACGACCGGAGTCGGTGTTAATGAGCACTAGCGGAGATTCGCGAATGGCATTTTCAATCGCCGCATGAATCACCGCCTTGGTCTGTTTTGGATTTACATATTCGTCACGACGTCCTACCAGACAAGCTCAATAGATAGACATCAGCACGATGTCAATGCACACACCACGAATATCCGGATCAGGCGACTGCGATATCTTCAAAAGCATCGTCTCGAACGCGCCAATGGCATCGTCATAGCGTCCTGCCGCGTGTAAAGCTGCGTGCTTCCTCTCGTACCCCCATGGAGAGGATGGATCGAGCATGATCACCTAATGATGATGGCGTCGACAAGAATGTACCTGCACGACACAAAGAAACGCACCTTGTTTGCATCAGTTAACGCAGCTTCCCACAGACCCCTGGCTAGGTACGCCTTGCTCCGCCTAATGAAGAGCCCTTCAGGTGCGGCGGGATCAAGGGATAGTGCGGCTGAATATTCAGTGATGGCCTCGTCGAGTTGCTGGGCATTCATTGCGGCATCTCCGAGACACTCTAGTTTCTTGCAGAAACGCTGCTTAAAGTCTGACAGGAATGGTCACATAAACGACAATACCTACACGATATGCAAAAGCGCTGACCAAGAACCCATTCTGCCTGCTCTACATGTAGGTTTTTGTCCCCTCCCAATTCGCCCATCATTTGGTGGAAACATTCGGTCGCAATCATTATCTGGTCGAGCGTTTCGAGATGATCGCAGAGAGCCCGATAAATCGTGAATCTTGGCACCGTAAACTCGAGAGGAACGGAGTGTCAAGCCCACGAAGAGCACCAAAGCAAAGGAGGTACTCACGTTGACAGTGGCAACTAAGGCATCTTTCCACGAACTGCCTGCCAATTTTAATTTTGCCCACCCCATTAGGAGCGGTGTGGGGGATGGCGAATGGAGGGTTGTGTCATCACTGCTTTCGGGGGTGGAAAGACATTGTTGCGCGAAATCTGTGGTGAAATTTCGAATGCATGGAGGCGGACAGGTAAAACATGACTCACCAGAAAGCCAGGTGGTGATCGGGCCAGTCATATAGACCTCTTCGCCGATGGTATTTACGATATCCAGTAGAGACCTGCCAGCCTCCTTGATGCGACCTGCAGCATACAGGGCTTCACAAAGACGCTGTTTAATTGTGATGTCAAGATCATCAAATTTCCATCCAGATATCTGTCAAAGATCGCAAGCGATTTTAACATGTTGTGGCATAGTCGTTAGGAGGCTTACCAATGAGATCACCGAGAGTACTCGACTCGAAGAGGGTCGCATCGGGGCCCGTGCATGTTCAAACGATCGCATCGCGCTCTTGTAGTCCCCACTCTCCATGTGCGAGTTTCCAAGGAGAAGATACATATATGCCTAGTAGAAATGCTGGTCAGGATGTCTGTTGTGTGGTAACGCATGTGGACGTGCCTGAACTACGTGGTATATTGCATTGAATTGCACCGTAGCGATGAGGTCGTCCACGCGGGATATCGCATCGTCGTGCTCACCGGCCGTAAACACGATGATAGCCTATACAATGTGAGGATCCGAGCGCAACCAAGCTCGAGTGCGCAGAACACATGCCTTGATCAGAAGGAGAAAGCTAACGTGCGACGAATGAGTGTGTGCGAACGCGATGTCGCACGCCCGATATGCCTGGTGCTTTTCCTCGATGCCGACGAGCGCTACACTCTTTGCAATGTAGCCAATGACAGACGGCTGAATTTCGATAGACTTGCCAAATTAGGTCAGCACCAGTGTACGTGAGAGCAAGGATATACAAACACCTCTGTGGCGTCGGCGATCGCAGCGTCCCACTGCTGCAAACGTGCTCTCACGAGAGCTCGACTAGCGAGTGCATGATGGCTTGGATTTCCAAACTTGTTGAGTGCTACGGTCAACAATGTTTCTGCGTTCGCGAGTTGAGTGTACTTCCAAGAATCGAGCGTGGGGTCGTCGATCCGAATGTCTGGTACCTGGAACGTGGGTTGTAGACGAGACAAAGGGATTTAATCCCATGTGGAACGATGATCAGAGTAAGAAAGTTGGCATGCGCCACGATTCAACGAGACACAGTACTTACACTGATGCCGGACAGACTTTGGATGGTGATCTTCCCACCCTCTCCGCCAATTGTAATAAACAGGTCATCGTCGTCGAAAGAAAGTGCGATTGAACGTATGCTTTGAGGGTGCTGGATGAGACCGAGCTGGGTGTGTGTCGCCATGTCCCAAAATGTGACGGTACGTTTGGAAAAGTATGCAATAAATTCCCCGTGCTTCGGTAGGACAATGCACGAGAATTTGTCGGCATCGGGAACTGGCCATTCCGAAACTGTTGACCCAGTGGATGCTTCGAATTGTTTAATTTTACCGTCGGACACGACAAGGACGTGGTTGTTAAACCAGACGAGACCGGTGTTGAACCACGGGGTTACTGCTGCTTTGATGTCCACGAGCAAGCGGCCATCATTGCTGTCATAGATTCGAACGGAACGGTGAGTGGCTGTCGCGATTTGACCGCCCTGTGGCGAGTATTTCGCTGCGACCACCCTATCGTCGTGGTGGAGTGTTTGTACTCGTTTGCGAGTTGCAATGTCCCAAATGGTGGCTGTGTGGTTATTCGATGATGCAGAGACGATTCGAGTCGAGTCGGGCGAGAAATCGACTCCGGTGATGGTGTTGTAATCCTGCGACCTGTGCGAGAAGACTTGTGTGTATGTCTTTGCGTCCCACACAAGCACGTCGCCCCAGAATGTCCCCGCTGCGATCCATCTCCCGTCCTTGGACACAGCAAGACACCGGACATCCTTCGTCTCCATTGTTGCCATTTGTTTTCCGTCTTCTACTCGCCGCACTTGAACCCCATTCCCATCACTACTGACGGCGTACTTGCCATTCGGTGAGAATGTCACCACATAGTATAACCCCCCACTGGCGCCGGTTGCAACTGGTTGGTCAACGGTACGGGTTCCGGATTTGAGTTTTTGGAGTCCGGCTTTTTGGCGTTTGACTGCTACGGGTGATTTGTAAACGATACGGCGCATGCGTACTCCTTGTCCGACGGTCAGTGTCGATGCGCGTTCCATCATGTCACTACGCACCGCCCATTGTCGACAACGTGCTCACCAGCCACACAACGAAGCAGGGCAATAGAGAGGGTCAATAGACAAGGTGTGGCTTCTCCGCATTGTATATCTATGTCTCCCCTTATTTATCTAGACCAGTGCCATCACCTCGTGTTTTCGGCACTCATTAGTGCCGTTCCAGCGCGTCACGAAAACATGCATACGAATAACCGTCTGCGAGGTTGACAAATCGTCACCCGTTGCATGAGGCGCTACTTTTCACCGCTTGTCAATATCCGCTCGACGAATCCACGACAGAAAACCAGTACCAGTTGTCCCGCACGACACTTGATCTACTTTTCTCGTCCGCTCCACGAGTAGATCTGGATTTGATCGTCTTGCAGCAGCCCACCGTTGCTAAGATAGAAGAGCTTTTCTCGAGCGTTGTAAGGATGGGGTTAATGGCCCTGCCCGATTGCAACGGAGGGATGACGCCAGTCTTCACGAAGGATACAACGCTGAACGTCCTGATTTGAAGGAAATGCTTTTTTTCGGTTCTGCGCTGGGAGGCAGCTCTACATCTCGTTCGCGAGACCGAACAAGAACGGGCCCCAATTGTTCTTCTTCCGTCTGTGCACAGGGGAGTGATAGAACTCCGAGGTCTTTGCAAGGCTGGCAGACTCCTGGATCCAGCGCCGACAGTGTACTCAGGGAATTTTTCAGTTTAGTTGGGTGCATAGAGGTCTGCCAGCGATTTCCATTCTGCCAGCTAGAGCTGCGCATCCAACTGGACATGCGTCGCGGTAATGCATTACCTCGTCTAAGGTGCCAACGCGCGCACGTTCAACGGGCGGTGAAGAGCGCAGATTTGGCGACACGCGTGGAAACCCTTGCAAGTCGATCGTGCGTCGTACCGAGCAGAATCTTGGACGGCGTAGGTTGCTGTCCGCTGTGCCGCCGCGAC
>JBBPNN010001179.1:0-11458 GCA_038090935.1 Hortiboletus campestris
CGCCATCCATGAAGGTCCAATCCTTCAGGGAAGCATGGGGAAAGAGCGAGTTGCCTTTTGTCAAGGCTTTGATGGCATTGGAGACAAGGGGATCCTCTGCGGTATGGTGGGCAATCTTTTCAGCAATAAGGACATCCATCTGCCCAATGATGATGTCAGAGACATCCGTAGTCATTGGAATGTCCAGGAGGAGAGTGATGGCAGTGTTGTTGGTGGATGTACTGACAACATCCCAATGGGAGAGCGCATCCATGGGACCCATGGCAGAGCCAGGTTGGTTGTCCCAGCAGAGGTCAAAGTCCTGCAAGAACATCGACCAGCGAGCCTGGTGGCGAGAGAGATTTTGAGGAGACTTGAAGTACGTCAAGTTCCTATGGTCAGTGATCACCGTGACCAGGTGATGGGTGCCTGTGAGGTATTGTCTCCATTCCTCAAGGGCTTGTATGACAGCGAGGAGTTCGCGGTCATAGATATCATAATTTCACTCAGCTGGAGCAAAGGTCTTTGAGTAGTAGGCGCAGGGATGAAGATCGCCATTGCCATCTTTTTGCATCAGGACGGCACCTGAAGCACAGAGGGAAGCATCCATCATAACGTAGAATGGATGGTCGGTGTTGGGGTATCGCAATACTGGCCGACGGAGGAATGTGTCCTTGAGTTTCTGAAAAGAAGCCTTATGATCTGGTTAACCATTGCCAAGTGGCATTCTTCTTTGTCAAGGAAAGAAGCAGCTGTACAATGTTAGAGAAATCCAGGATGAACTTCCTATAAAAATTGCAGAAGCCCATAAATGAGCGTACTGCACTAACGGAGTGTGGGGCTATCCATTCCTCTATGGTGGTCAGTTTCACAGAATCCATAGAAACTTGACCTTCCCTAACAATCATTCCAAGGTATTCAGCTTTAGGTGCACAGAATGTGCACTTCTCCAGCTTGACGCCTAGCTTATGTTCGTGAAGGCATTGGAGAACAAGATGAACTCATTTGGCATGTTCATTGTAATCCCTAGAATGAACCATCAGATCATTCATGTAAATGATGAGCCAATCTTCCGCAAGATACAATAGTCGGCAAAGATATCGTTCATGAAAGCCTGGAATGTTGGTGGTGAGTTACACTGCCCAAAGAACATTACTGTTGGTTCAAAGAGATCAAGAGGGGTGGTGAAGGCAGCCTTCCATTGATCCTCGGGGCGGATGCGAATATTGTTGTAGCCCCAACAGATGTCAAGTTTGGTGAAGTACCTAGAGTGCTTCAAGGTGTCGATCAAATCAGCAATATGAGGAAGGGGGTAAGCGTTCTTGATCGTATGGGAATTAAGGTACCTATAGTCCTGACAAGGATGGTAGGTTCCATCTTTCTTCAGCACAAAGAAAAACAGAGAAGCCTGGGGAGACTTCAACAGAACGATCTTTTCTTTTTGTAAGTTTTCTTTGACAAATCTTTTCAGCACCTCCATCTCCTTTGGATTCAACGAGTAGTTTTTGGCTCATTTGGGAATGAATGAAGCATCAAGTTGAATGGTGTGGTCAAAGGGTCGATGCGGAGGAAGAGGGACATCTTTTGCTTTTGTGAAGACATCTCGAAATTTGGTGAGTTTGGATGGTAACTCAACGACCTTTTTTTCTTGGTCGGTGGCGATCGAGGTCAAGATGGTGACCTTACTGATTTCCAGGGGAGGGAGTATTCCCATGGATATGGCTAGATCGTCGACCCACTGGTCAAAGATAGCATCCTCAGAGACATGGTTGTATCGTAGGAGGTGTTGTTGTGTTTCAGCATCCTCCTTTGGTTTAGATATCCCTTTAACGAAAGGGAGAGAGACCATTCCAGTTGACCAGTTGATGGTCGGGTTGTTGTGGCATAGCCAAGGAAGTCCCAAGATGACGTCCTCACTGGCCTGAATGAGGTAGAAGAGTCTTTTCTCCACATTCTCTCTGATATGAAGGTGTACGATCGTCGTCCTTCATATTAAACCTCCTTGGTTGACGGTTCTGTCCACATTGTGAGCTGTCAGAGGTTTTGGCAATCGTTGCATGTTTCATCCAAGGCAATGGACGAGAGCTGTGCTAATAAAGCACCCCATAGCCCCACAGTCAATGAGGATGTGCATTTCAGCGATTTTGTGGTTGGACCCAGAAAATGAAACTGGGATCAAGATGGATCGCAAGTTCTTTCCAGATACAAATACAGGTGCAATAGTAAAGGAGGGTAAAGACACTGATGCTTCCCCTTCACTCAAAAATCCTATGGTCCCTTGTTAGCCCCATTGTTATAGAAAATACAAGGCTCAATGGGTTCTTCATCGTCAACTACTAGTCTTGCCACACTTTCAGTGGCCTCGACCGGCATTCCATCTTCGTACACTTCCCCATAGACAATCTTGAGAGAGTTCACCGCCTCTGCATCAGAGATATTGAGCAACATGGCATACTCCTTGAGAGACAAGGGAGGAGCAGACACCATGGTGGCCTGAATTCTCAAAGCTAAAGGAGTGGGAGGTCAAGGGGAGAATCCTCAAGTGCCTCCAGAGTGGGGATGCTTGGAGGAGTGACATCTGACCTTGTGGCAAATGAAACACTTGTTGTTATGCATGTGTTCAGCATGTTGGGTAGGGGAGAGTCAGATCGTGTCAATGTCCATGGTGTTGGGGTCATGACGAGAGGAGGTATTGGAAGAGTGCTGAGTACCTCCGGAAGGAATGTAGTGAGAAGATCCAGAGCAAAGTTTCTTCAAGCGCTGGACCACATTGTAAAACTGAGCGGCTTTGTTGAGCCACTTCTTGGCCGTTGCAGGTTTCTTATCTACTGCAGCCATCCAGAAGGCAAGATCCGCGGATACTGCCTTTTTGAGCATGTCAATCAAGACAAGCTCATCCTTTATTCCACTCTGACCCATTTCTAGCTCAAAAGCAGAGCAGAATCCATGAAAGTCCCCTTTGAAGGGCAGCCCTTCCATGCGTATATTGGTCAAGGCGGCATGAGCCTTGCCAGTTCAATCTGAGGGGAAGAAAACCTGCATGAAGTTGTTGGAAAACTTGTCCAAGGTCTTCTCTGTTGCTGGCATGTCGGGGTCCAGCATCTTCTTCAACCAACCCTCAGAAAAGATAGCACCGTGTCCCTTACTCATCTTGTTGCAAAAAGTGAGTATCTTCATCTTGTCGGTGCTGAAGCAGGAGGAGATCTGGAAGTATGCCTCCATGGTGAGTACCCATCATTGGGCATCCTCGTCCCGGCCAGAGAAGTTGTCTGGCAGACCAGCCTTAAGCTCGGTCCCATTGGCACAATGTTCGTCGGCCATGTCGTCATTGTTGTTGTCATCAGAATGATAGGAATCAGAGTCAGAGGGTTCAGAAGGGGGAGAAGGCAGTGGTGGTGCAGGATCACGGATGGGGGAATTAGATGGTGGAAACTGAGAGATAGAAGGTGGGCAGGAAGGGGGAAGAGCCAGAGCACAGACTAGTGGAGAGTTGAAGGGGGATGGCGAAGTTGAGGGGCCAGGTATGTGCCTGCCTGAACTTGTATAAGAAGGACATGAAGTCGATTCTTGATGAACTGGTGAGAGTTCAGGTGGAGCAGGAGCAGATCTGGTTCTAGCAGAACGTTTGGCGTCTTCTTTGTCTCTTTCTTGTCCTCAAAGGAGATGTTCAAGGTTGATCCTGCACGTGGTGGTGGGGATGGTCTCGTCCTTCTACCAATTGGTAGGGATGGAAAAGCAGTTAGTTCTTTTGTTACACTAAGTGTAGAATCTAGCTTTATCAGCAAGAGTCACGTGACAAACAACAAGAAAGATAGCAAGTCTTGAGCTTGAGGGCCACATTATCCTCAGAGCTTATTGAAGAGTCTACAATGCTTGGTAGGCATAGAGACTATAAAAGGGGTCTCGACAAGTAGTTCACAAACTACCAGCAGATTGGGCTAGATACTACACTTGTATTGCATAGAACTAACTGGGAAAAAGTACAAGTACACTGGGCGTTTATATACTATGAGCGGACCCTGAATAAGGAATCCTAAATGGAAAAAAGAACAGTGGAGTGCTGTTCTAGAAGGGGATATGTCCATAAGGGGAAATAGGGTCAAGGGGAACAGTGAAAGGAAGCAGAAGTGGAACAAAGGAAGACATACTGTGAACTGCAGATAGGATCAAAGAAGAGAAGCAAAGGGATCAGGAGTTCTGGTTGGAATGGAAGAGCAGAAGAAGAATTGAACTCCATCTAAGGATCAAAAGAATTAGAAGGAAGATTGAAGAGACAGAGGAAATCGGAAAAAGAGTCCTTGGGTTCCCATGAAGTGATCCATGAGTTGAACCTGTGTTCCTCAGCCTCGGACATCCAGGGGATTTCTGTAACAAACATCACTTTTGACAACATATACCCATCTCCCTTTGACAGGCTTACATCCAGGTAGAAGATTGACCAATTCCCATACTTTGCGTTCATGGAGTGATTTAATTTCATCCTCCATTGCAGTTCTCCATTTAGCTTGTTCTGACTTTGGTAGTTTCAAAACATCATTATAGTGTGAAGGAACACCAACAATGGGTGCAGCTGCAGCTATAATGCGGTTAAAGAACTTTGCACTATACATAGCTCCAAGATCATCTTCTTTATTGCTAGGTAATTGAGAAGGTTCTGCATGTATTTCTTGTTCAATCTCCACCAGAGGCCTATCTCCATATAGGTTGTCAGGGAGAATTCATGGATTATGGACATGAGCTCCTCTGTGTAACTGTGGTGATTGTGAACAGTAGGCAGATGGTGGAACAGTAGGTGATGGAGAGCAAGATGGCTGTTGATCATTTCACAGAGGGAATTGTTGATTGGAATGTGGATTTTCCATAGGTGGAAAAAGATATTGGTGTGTGACTGGAATATGTTCAGCTGAGTTAGGATCAGGTTGATCCCTTTGGTCACTATCCTATCCTGGTCTGTGATGTTGTCTGGAATAGAAATGTCAGCAGGTTTGTCATCAGACTTTCTAGAACAATGCAGAAAGACAAATTCATTGAAAGTGGCTGTGGATGAAACCACAATGGTTCTGCACTTTGGTGACCAGAATTGGTAACCTTTTGTGTCTCTTTCATATCCAATGAAGGTGGCTTCCTTGGATTTTGCTGAAAGCTTATTAGCACGATCTTTCTTTGGAATGAAAACATAAGCTTGGCAACCAAATACCTTAAAATAAGACACATCTGAGATATCTCCATTCCATTTGGAAATCAGAGTTGACCATTCAAGACGACACATAGGCTGTCAGTTATAGCAGTTTCTACAGCATTCTGCCAGAATGACAAAGGTAGGCAAGCATGTTGGTGCATAGCCTCAGCTTTTTCAAGGTTTGTGACATTAAAACGTTTAGCACAACTGTTTTGCTGAGGGGTATGAGGCACAGAAGTTTGATGTTCAATATCTCTGGATAAGAAGAACATCTGAAGAGAATAATAAATGTATTCCCCCCATGGTCTGAATGTACAGAGTGGGGACAAAAATCAGTTTGGTTCTCCAACCAGGCAATCAAATCCTGAAGTGCCTGAATAGTGTCAGCCTTAGATTTAAGAAAATGAAGGGTTGAAAAACCTGAAGCATCATCAATAAAGGTAATTATCCACTTCTTGTGAGAACACAACAAAGTTGGCATTTCACAAAGATCAGTGTGAATTAAATCAAGAACCCGAGAAGCTTGCTTGGTGAACTCAGAGAAAGTCTGCTGATGAGCCTTGCCAAGGGCACAGCCCCAGCAAATGTCAGGTTTATCCAGAGTTAGAACAGAAACACCCTTAAGAGAGGTATGAGCATGTTGTAGTGCATTCTTAGACAGATGTCCAAGCCAGTAATGCCACAAGTCATATGACTTGTCATTCTGCAAGGAGTTAACCGAGCCATCTGGAGTGATCAGAATGGACCGAAACCAGTGGAGTGGAGTAGCCGGTAATAAAGCAGTGGTCTGTATTTTCAACCTTCCTTGAGAGTTCCAAATCTTGGTCTGATCTGTAATTTCACACTTAAAACCCTGATGGGTAAGCGTGGTAACAAATAACAATCTGTAAGCAGCATTGGGAGCATACCAGACTCCAGTTGATATGAAAGGAGTGGCTTCCAAAACATCCTGTTTAAGAACAATGGTACCTGGACCATGCATGCGCATAACTGCTCCATTGGCAGTGCCAGCATATCATTCTCCACTAGACAGATTTGAGAAGTCATTGAGATACAGTGTTATGTGATCAGAACAACCCAAATCAACTAACCAATGGTCATGATGAAAGTCAGATTCTCAATCTTTCGCATTTAGGGCTAATGCCCCTGAATAAGCAGAATCATAGTAATATTTGCCATTTGCTACATTTGAATAGTCACTATATGTATCCTCCTCTTCCTGTTTAAGAATACTACAGTCTATGCTGTGTTTCCAGGAACCATCATGGTTATGTCTAGTATCACCATGGAAATGAGAAGAAAGTGACTTCAGCTTCTTGGATTTAGCTCCTCTCTTAGAGTGATGGAAGAGAGGAGCTGGTACAAAAGGGCTGAGAAGGTTCGGGTTCACCAGAGACAGCCATGGCAATGCCCATACCCATATCTTCTTGATCATAACCCCAATTGGGTTCTGGTTCAAAGAAGGAGGGTTGACCATAGTCAGGGTCAATATCCATCTTGTTTACCATGTCAACTGCATTGGCAAAACTATCAACCTCATTAGCACATGCTTTACCTTTCCCCTTATAGTTGCCCTTCTTCTTGGAAGGCCCCTTAGCACCCTGCAAAGCAGGAGTCCATTAGTATGGCTTATAGAGCTTCCTCCCACATTGGGTCTTGTTGCTGCGTGGGTGATGGGACGCTTGTTGTCCAGGACAACTGTAAACTTCCCAGCAGTTCTCTGACAGATGGGATTTCCCACAGTGGATGCATGTGGGATGGGTAGGAGCACATTGAATCATATTGGTACAATTCGCTTCTGGTTGTTCCTTGACCTGGAGGCAATGGACCAGAGAGCATTTGTTTGAATGAGTAGTTGAACAAAGTTGTGATTCTGAAAGAATTTTTGAAATGAGGTTGTCGGGAGTAAAAGTAGCAGGAGTGACAGTCTGGACAATGGTTGAGATGAGGGAGCAGTAAGAAGATGGAAGGGCATTCAGCATGATCATGCTGCGAAGATTGTTGGGAAGGGAGAGACCGGCAGTAGTCATTTCATAAAAGTTACTGGTCAGCTGATTAAGCTGACTTGGGATATCTGCTGCATCACAACGGTTGGTCTCATTCAGATCAATGATCTGAGTACGAAGCACCTTAGGAAAGGCTTCATACTGCCCTGTAATGCTGATGGGAGAATAAAGCATAGCCAAATAATCCCATAAGTCCTTCGTGAGAGATGGGTGAGTTATGTTATCAACTGGTTCATAAGTGTCTTTCATGAGATGCTGCATGTCAGCATGTATAAATACACTGATCAAGGCTTGTGCCTGTCAATCATACGAGATTCAAGTGGCCTGAGTTGCTGCATCAGGTTGAGCAGTATACATCACAGTTCCGTCAACTATGATCCACCAAGTGGCCATAGTAAGGAGGTTGTGGACTTGATGAGACCATGTAGCATAATTGCTACTGCCGGTAAGGACAGCAGTGCAGGCTTGAATGGCAGAGTTAATGTTGAAAGACATATCTGCTTAGAATATAAAGATGTTGGCGATGAAAGTCTGTATAAAGGATATTTTGTCAGTAATGACCAAAGGAAGTGGAGGAGGTAAAGTGGAAGGAAGGGGAATCCGTGCATGTGTTCCAATATTGTCATCATTGTCATTATTTAGATCCGTAAGTGGAGATAGTGCTGCAAGGACTTCTTGTTCTTCATCTCTGATTATATCCATGGATAGAAGTAAGGTTGGAATGCTGATCCATGTGACAATCAGTCGAGACCTGAAATATTCAGGTTTGAGTTCCTCAAAGATTTGGAAATCAAGTTGAGGGAAGAAATGGGGATTTTCAATCGATGAAAATTGTCCATTCCTATTATGAAATCCAAACTTGGGACAATTGTGAGATGAGTACATGGGAGTATTAACCTTGATACTATATACAGCAAGATGAAGAAATGATTGAATCCAAAAAGCAAGCTCAGTAGGGATGTTCTGAACGTATCCTGGCTTGACGATGCTCATGTAGCAACCTCCTAGGAAGATAGGAAGTGGCCACATCTTCGGCAGACAGATTAATAAATCTCAGCTGCACAATAAGCAAAACTCCAGGTGCTGCTTGTTCTTCTTCATGACCTGCGTCTTCAGGACGGCTAGGTCAGGCTTCGAAGGTATTACCAATGACATATCCATTGTCGAGAGCTAAACAATGGTAGTCAATCTCCATTTGTTTGAGAGCATCAAACCAGGGATTCTTCCTCTTCCAAATGCATCTCCATCTTGCATCTATGAGAGAATTCCACAGCCGCTGACGAGGAATGTCTGAGTTAATGCCTGCAAACTCAGTGAAGGCAGGAAGCCTAGTAAAAGCATGCTTAGTGTAAACATGCTTCTGCTTCTTGTGATCCCAGATCACATCTCCTTCAGTTTCATCAAATGTCTCAGGTTTGTTGAAGTAAACCTGGACAAGAGCAGGGTCGAGACGTTCATTGGGCTTCTGGGCCCAAATAAGATGGCACATCTGCATGTCAAAGATGTGGAGAGTGCAGCAAACAATCTTGAAACCTTGGTGGTGCACAGGCACACAAGGTGTCTGGTGGTATTTCTCTACTGGGAAAGTGATTCCCAGGCCTTCATAGAATGATGCAAGTGGTTTGTTCCAGTATCCAAGTCCTTCTAAGTTGTAGCATGTATGATTAGATGTAAAAGCCCAGTCGTCCTCTGCAATGTCAACTTCTCTATACTTAACCGGAACTCGAATCACAGGTGTGAGTCGGCTAGTGATCTTCAATGAGGAGATGTGGAGGCATTCATCAACTGTGATGAGAAGAACTTCGGGATGAGCCATGAGGGCTGGAACATCCTTGATCTCCAGGAGTTGACCTGGCTCTTCTTCGGAATTCATATACAGAGTTTCCAAGTACTGGTGTCAAACTGGGAGTGGGAGTTGAGGAGGGAATACAAATTATCTCCTCGAGGAATGGGTCCCACATAACTGGGTTGAGCTGCACTTCCTTTGAAATAAGTATGGGAGGAGAAGGGATTGTTGGAACAGACTGTGTAGTCGCCAACATGGGTCTCATAGGTACCTCTGGGATCAAACCAGGATTTCCAGATGGGGAGTACACAAGATTCAGTGACATTGAGGGAGTCCTCTCATCTATTACATGTGTGTTGCCCTTCAGAATGAACTGAACTGGGCGGACTGCCCTGGGAGCAATGAGATGGAGAGGACGAGCAGAGAGGTTGGAAGTCGACATTCTGGTTGTCTGAAAGAGGGATAGAGATGTCAGAAAGAGGTGAAGAAGCTGGGCTTAGATTGTACCTGGTAGAACATGTGAAAACAGAAAGAGTGGGAGATGCTGGAGTGTCGATATAAGAGTTAGGGTGAGAGGCCGGAGGTACGGAGGAATGATAGGTAGGATCCGAAATATAATTCAGGAGATGAGTGTAGACAACTCTGGGTGGAACTGGATAGATGTCAGGATGACAACAATTAGAACAGTTTGGGTGACAACAGTTGTCACAACACAGATAGATGCAGGCTAGTTGATCAAAATCTTGATGACAATACCAAGTGTGCCGATGAATCAAAGGATGATTCTGGGATAGATTGAGATTCAAGACACTTGCCTTATATTGAGATAAAGCAGGGTAATGACAAAGTCATGACCTGCGTAAACAAGGTTGTGGTGTCAGTACCTCTGTACAATTTTGTAGTAAATAATGAGTTGAGAGAAAAATTATCTCAGCCAGAATATAAAGGCCTCAAATTCTTTCATTCCTTTGGTAAATACCCATAAAGGATAATACCATGCTCATAATGTTGGTCTGTATGATGTCAGACCAGAGGCTTTGTTCAGTAATTTTGATTGTATTTACTTGTGCCCCTGTATTGGGTGTTGCCATGGATATGGCCTGCTCCATCTTATATCAGTGATGAACCCGAGATCTGCTGGTGATGGACCAAGGACAGTGAGCCTGCTGCTGTTGACATCGTACACACGGATGCCGACAGCAGTGCCACATGTGAGTTTGTTTCCATCAGGAGAGAAATGCATGGACCAACTTGAAATGGTATTGCTGACCTTAACAGAATCGACACGTCTCCCTTCAAGTTCCATGCTGTAAATGACCACCACCTTCCTTCCTATGATAGTGCCAACTGCAATCAGTCAATCATCCAGCAAGATGGAAATCTTGGAGCAGCCCTTCTGGTCAGTCCATGCCTTGACAAGTTTGTGTGATTCAATGTCCCACACTTTGATCCACCATCCTCGTCACTGCTGATAATCTTTGTGCCATCCTGGGTCACAGTAAGATTGGTTATGACTCCCTTGTGCTCCATTGTTCCCCCTTCTTGCTTCCCGCTTTCCAAATCCCAGACCCTCACAGTTCCATAGTAAGAGATAGTAACAATGTGTCGTCCATCAGGGAGATACTCGAGCCACCAGATGTCATCTTGCCCTGAGATTACCGTATATGGCTGGGGACCATTGTTGTCAAACCATTGGGATGTGACACTTGACATGTTAGTTGGTTGCAAGCTAGGTATTGAGTTGGCATCATTGCAAAGGTGCATGGCCAAAAGACAGGAAAATGCCACACACCCCCACAGCTTATATACCACCAGCCAGTTGAGGTAATGCATTGGTCCTCTGTTAGTGCCCAATCCCAATAACACTGAAGAGCCACACAGCATCAGAATTGGGCTGAGATTGTCAAGTTGATTGAAATGCAATTCACTATCTAATTCCTAAGTGCATTTGTACGTGTTCTTCCAAAGCTTTGCTGACCACCAGAGGAACAGCAACCCACCTGTCGACCTTTGCAGACCCACTGGCATAGTTCGTATGATGGCAAATATGCCCCCCCAAACATGATGCCATGAATGTCTTCAAGACAGTGAGAGACTGACCAATTGTCTATGCGTACATATCACCTGCCTCTGACAGGTCCATTAGCTACTCCCCACCCTCCACCTGCACCCTCTCTACATTACCTTCTCCCTGCCCCTGTCCTTGACCCAGACGTTTTCTCCCCTCGTCACCTCAAATGTGGATAACATAATACCCTCTCCTCCAGTACTGCCTCCGCATCATCTTCTGAATCACTCCAGTTGCTCATTGCATCCTGCTCCGAGGCATTCTTAAACTCGATATCCAATGCCAAATCATAATCTTTGCTTTCACTCAGTGGTGTCTTCTTCTAGATAAGATCAGTAGAAACGCTAAGAAACGCTTACCAGACAACTAATCTTATCTCCACGGATAGTGAACCTTTAGCGAGGTGAAGAGGATACTCTTCCCTGGTCGAGTTGGTACTA